>JAFJYI010000471.1:0-198036 GCA_019022655.1 Acacia acuminata
GGTTCACGTTGCTCTCTCGACAATCACTTTCTCGGTTCCTTAGCTAAACGTCTATAGACCAAGCCGTAAGAGGTGTTTCGGTTATATAACTTTATTATTTTCCCGCTTCATCGTTCGGGTTTTTTCTCGGTTGAGCGAAATCGATCAAATGTTCTTGTGGGTTTTCGTGTTGTTAATGGATATTGTATTTTGAAGATTATAATTGCACTTTAGACCTACCCAATTGACCAATAAATGTTTTTAGGTTACTCTTGTTGTCTCAGCAACATCAACGTTCGCGGGCGGAAGAAGAAAGACTAAGCAAACGCATTTGAATTTATATGCTGGTGAGTCCACAAGACCTTCGCGATGCATTTAATTTCCTCGTGATGCATTTATTTTGGTTCTTGGATTAACTCACGATACATTTATGACCAAAAGTGATTCTTCGTTCGCATTTAATGAGCAAGTTTATCCGAAAAAAAAAGGAAAAAAAAAAAAGACATAACCGACATTTGAGCATATATATATATGTTAAATCTTTCCCGTCTATATATATAGGAATTCTACTATGGATCACGGTTGGATAAATGCTAAACAGAGGAGTGTTGAATATCGAATGGGGTGAGGGACTTTATAAAATTTGCTAAACAAAATGCCCATCGAGGGTGGGAAGTTTTATTGCCCTTGTGTAAAATGTTTGAATGAGTAGGCGACTAAGTCCGAAGTTATACACATTTAATTTGTGAAGGAATTTGTAAGACTTATACGGTATGGGTATGGCATGGTGAAAAAATACCAAGTGGGTCTCAACATGGGAAGTGGCCTTTGATGATAATGACACGGATATGGATGATCACATGAGGACATTATCCGTGATGTAGGAGAAGAGGCTTTTCATCAATCACATGCATATGGTAATATGTGCGGTGATGCGAGAGACCCTCTATACCGGGTGTGAAAAATACCAATTGTTGAATCTTGTATTGAAATTGGTAAGCTTGAAGGCACATCATGGATGGAGCGACAAGAGTTTTTGAAATGCTTGAGGCTTTTAAGGACATAACTTCCGGATGATAATGTGTTGCCGCATCGATACTATGATGCTAAGAAAATACTTTGTCCACTGGGGATGGAGTACAAAAAGATCCATGCATGCCCGAATGATTGCGTATTGTATAGAAAAGAGTTTGAAAAGGAGCAGAATATTCGAAATGTGAAACCCCAAGGTACAAGTCAAATAAGGGGCACAAAAGTGTTGTGGTATCTTCCAATCATACCAAGGTTCAAGCGGTCGTTTGCGAATGAAAATGATGCAAAAAATTTGAGGTGGCATGGAGATGAGAGGATTTCGATGGAAAGCTTCGACATCCGGGCCGATTCTTCTCAATGGAAGAAAATCGATCAATTATTTCCGAACTTCGGCGAAGAACCTAGGAACCTTAGGCTTGCCCTTAGCACGATGGCATGAATCCATATGGAAGCCTTAGCAAGATACATAGTTCATGGCCATTGGCTGTACTACGATTATTTACAACTTATCTTCAATGTTATGCATGAAACAAAAGTACATCATCTTGTCTATGTTGATTTGGGACCGAAACAACCCGGAAATGACATTGATGTTTACCTTGACCCTTGATCGAAGACTTGAAGGAGTTGTCGGCGAAGGTGTTGATGTTTTTGACTCTTTCAAGAAGGAGGTGTTTAAAATGTGAGCCATGATATTTTGTACTATAAACGACTTCCCCAAATATGGGAACTTGTCGGTATAGTGTAAAGGCCATAAAGCATGTCCGGTTTGTGAAGTAGGCACACGCTACCATCAACTTCAACATGGAAGAAAGACGGTTTATCTTGGACATAGGAGATTTCTTAGACGAGGCCACCCATATCGTCGATTAAAGAAAGCCTTTTTGGTGGCCAAGAGTATGAAGATGCTCCGGTGGCATTGTAGGGAGCAAGTTTATGAAAAGGTGAAAAATATCAATGTCGTCTTCGGTAAGACTTCAAAGAGTAGAATAGAAACAAATATATGGAAAAAAGAGATCTGTATTCTTGATCTTCCATATTGGCGCAATCTTGATGTGAGACACGAGTATTGATGTCATGCATGTGGAGAAAAAACGTATGTGATAGTATTGTCGGCACGCTTCTCAACATACAAGGTAGTTCCAAGGATGGTGTGAAGGCAAGATTGGATCGATAGCAATGGGAATACGCGAAGAGTTACATCCAAGGCCAGATGGGAAGAGAACTTATTGTCCCAGGCTTCTCATACTTTGTCTAAGGATGAGAAACAAAGTTTTTGTGAGTGTTTACATGGCACAAAAGTTCCCACGGGGTATTCTTCAAATTTGAAGAGGCTTGTATCGATGAAGGACTTGAAATTAGTAGGCCAAAAGTCTCATGATTGTCATGTCTTGATGCAACGACTCGCAATAGCTATTCGAGGCATCATTTGAATATGATCTTGAGTCGTTTTTGACTAGACTTTGTGTCTTCTTCAATGCGCTTTGTAGTAAAGTTTTCGAGATTGAAAAGTTGGATGAATTGGAGAATGAAGGATATCTTATCTTGTGCCAACTTGAGAAGCTTTTTGTTCCTACATTTTTTGACATCATGGTTCATCTAATTGTTCATCTAGTGAGGAGATAAAGATGTGCGGCCCTATTCATTTACGGTGGATGTACCCAATTGAAAGATCTATGAAATTCCTAAAAGGGTACGTGAAGAACGCATACCGCCGACGAAGCATCGATTGTTCGAAATATGTTTGAAGAAGCCATGGAATTTTGTCAAAATTATTTGGCCAAAGTAAGACATATTGGGCTTCAAAACGTCATCTTTGATGGGGGTAGACGAGGGCTTCGTAAAGAGTGTGGATCACGATGAATTGTCACAAGTCCACTTATACATCTTGAATAACGTCGATGAAGTTCAAGCCGGCCGCATAGCTGCACATAAACTATTTGTAAGGAAAGAAAATCATCGAATGATGAACAAAGGTTGATTAGGGAGCATAACGGAATTTTTGCAAGTTGGTTCAAACAAAAGGTCATGGGAGAGGAATGTGTTTCTGATACAATCAAATGGTTAGCAGGTGGTTTTGAGGTTGATGTCATAAGTTGGAATTCGTATGTGATCAATGGTTATACATTTTACACGAAGTCCCTAGATGATACGAGCACAGTCCAGAACAGTGGTGTTATGTTAGAGGTGAATCTATGCACTTCTCCGGTTCGAAAGACAAGAGCCCTTTATTGGCGGTCATGCCATATTATGGGGTTATTGAAGAGATTTGGGAGGTGGACTATGTGAAAATTAGATTTCCCATTTTCAAATGCAAGTGGGTTAATGTCAATAATGGTGTTCGGATCGATCGGCTAGGATTTACATTAGTCGATGTCAATGGTAGAAGTTTTGGAGATGAACCTTTTATTATGGCGAGACCGAGGCAAAACAAGTGTTCTATATCATCCGATCAAGAAAATAAAATGTGGTGCAGAGCTCTCCAAGGAAAGAGGGTCATTGATGTTGATGAGGAAATGAATTCAAATTATGGTATTCCGAGAGTACTCCTTTTTCAAGGGGTCTACCGGACATGAACGAAGAAGATGAAGCGGATAATGAACTAGGCATAAGAAGTGATCATCAAGAAGGGATATGGGAAGATATCACTTTATAAAAGAGTCAATTCATAAGGTAATATTCATGCAGATTTCTTTGAAGACTTTAAGGCTTTAACTATATATATTATATTCCTTCTATCTATGTTCATAATTAATGTCACTGACTATGAATTTTGTTCTTGTTTTATTTTTGTGGCGAGGATCCGATCCAAAGGGGCATGTTATATAAGAGGATGTTACGTTGTTGGGTGGGGGAATCGAGATGAAGGCATGGTGAATATTATTTTGGGCGCATGTATGTTGTACTTGTAACTTATTGTATTTGTAAGTAAGTTATCTTATTGTATGAATTAATTTAGGTGTTGTAGTCATAGTAATCATTAATTAAGAGGCCAAATAGCTCATGGTGAATAATATTTGTATTCTTTTTCCAATTCAATTTATTCAAATAATTGTTCATAGCTTGTAGCTTAAAGTATCGACTTTTTATGTCTTTGGATTGGGTGGTGGATTTGTGTATATGAATAGCAGGGAAAAATTTGGGAAAATTTAGACCGGAAACAATAAGCCGGTCTTAAATGTTCACTTGTTAAGACCGGATGTAATTATATGACCGGTCTTAAAGGTCAGGATGACTTTTGAGTTTTGATATTAAACCCGGTCTTAAAAGTTGGTCTTTTAAGACCGGTATAAATAGACGTCCGGTCTTAAATCAAAATCTTTAAGACCGGATGTATTTATCATCCACTCTTGAAAGTCAGTCTTTTAAGACCGTGTATAATTAGTCGTCACGGTCTTAGAAGCCGCTATTTTTCAGACCGTATGTGTTTTGTCGGTCTTATAATTACGATCTTTTAAGAGCGGCCTATTTTTTGGCCGGTCTTAAAAGTTGAGCTTTAGGACCGAACAAAAATATTTCGGCTTCATTTAGTACAACTTTTTAAGAACCAAGTTTTTAAATGTCGGTCTTAAAAGAGTTTCTTTAAGACCGGTTCGAGTCGGTCTTAAATGGTAGACTTTTAATAAATTTGGAACAAGACCGGTCGCATATCCGGTCTTACGACCCCTCTTTTGTCCGGTCTTAAAACCCTTTTTTGCACTAGTGTGATTCAAATATCTCTTCTTTACGTGAAGATGAACTTGATGAGAAGATATGGTACTCATTATCTTTGGCTAGGAAACCAACTGTTTTGGATGGTTTAGTGGTTGGGACTTTTCTGTTATCTGAAGGATCTGAGGGAGGTACAAAAGTCTTAGGAGTAGAAGTTGGTAGTGTACGAATCTTAAGTGGTTATTGAGGTGTTATTGATCATTGGTAAGTAAAACTAGGTCTTGTAGTAGGATTAGAGGATTGTGGTTATGAAACTACGGGAAGGTTATAATTAGAGAAAGCAAGTAAGAAGAATTCCTAAACATGAGTGAAGCCCCAGTTCTTCCGAAGCAATTCGTCTTTTATCCACCATTTCCCTTAATAGAATCCCTTCTTCCTTTCACTGTACATTGGCCAAGGAAATATATAATTTTGTTGAGTAAACTCTATTGAACTCTCTCTAGTTAGTCTGTACTCTTTATATCACTGGTAAGATCTATAACTAGATCCATCCAGAATATCATTTCTAGAACTTCCTATCCTGCGAGAAAATTTTCAAAGTTCTACCTTGAACAAGTGTGGATTGCCTACAATCACTGCAGAGCAATAAGTGACTTTAGAGATTCCACAGCCCTTGATTGATCATCCTAGTTACAGTCAGGTTAGCCCTCCTTGACAACACTTACAAAGCTTATCAAACTATTTTGATTGGTGCTCTTCTAACCACTATTAGCAATGATAGCGTCATCATGACTATTGCCTTAGATTTCAACATAACACTTTCTGATAGAACAGCCTCCCAGCGACTGAAAGTTCATATTTAGATTACTGGTGCTAACAAGGACCCAAAAGCCGCTACCTTTCATCACCAAAAGATCTACAAAATCCAAAACCACTCCTTGGACCTCTACTTCCCTAACTCAACAAAAGAGGCTCTCTATGTTATAAATATTCCCCGACAAGTCGCTACTGAAAAACTAGCCCAGATGATGCCTCTTGAGCAGGTCAATAATTATGAAAAAGAGTTCCACTCTTTTCCTACACATGTGCATACATCTGCTCTGCCCCTAATATATAGGATGCTTAATGGAACTATCAGATTTTTCTTTCACAGACCTATAACTAATGTTCCTCATTCCCTCCAAGCAGGACAATTGCAACGATACTATTGTTTATAAGAGTAAAGAACAACCTCCAGTAGACCATTTTACTTAGGAAGGACACCTAGTCTTTGTTTCCTATGTCTATGGACATTTTATATGAGATCTTTGTTAGTTATCAGTTTATCAGTTTTCATAATAACAAAACTTGAAAATGTTTAAGGTTTTGAATCAGTGAAAAATGGCTAAGTTAAAAGAATACTCAATTATGGTTTTATGTATACTCAAGTATGCTCAGTCTAACATCTCTGATTAAGTGATTTCAGGCTCTTACTTGAGTATTTGTTCAAGTGTACTCGAGCATAGATCAATAAGAGAAAGTATACTAAAAATGCAATATTTGTTACTCAAGTATAAGCTCAAAAGTAGCAAAGTTCAAATACTGTACTCAAGCAAGCTTCTTTGCTTACTCAAGTATGGTACTCAAGTATAGCTATTGGTGTATTCGACTAAAAGGTTCTTCTGTCTAAGTAAATGCCCTTATCAAAGTCTTATTCGAGTATAAGGTAAGTGTTACTCGAGTATGGTGCTCAAGTACATGTACTATCTTACTTGAGTATATATGTTTCATTACTTATATTTACTCTTTGTTAAAATGTTACTCGAGCACTATTGTACTCTTACTCGAGTAGAAGGAAACTATACTCTAGTATAGTCTGGCTAATGTTTTACTTAGGGTGAATTTTAGCTAAGTTCAAAGGATACTCGAATACAAGAATTAGCATACCTGAATATGGTACTCGAGTATGAAGGATATGCTACTCAAGTATTAACATTTTGAAGCCTCTGTTATGTTCTTATTGAAGATGTGACGCCCAGGCCTAACATGCCTATATTTATCAGAGTTTAAGCGCACAGGCATCGAAATAATTTGGACGACTTAATTGCGGAATAAAAACTCTCTTAAAATAACTTAGTTTGAAAACATGAGAATAAATTTTTTGCGATTCGAATATATCCCATAGTAGGATATTAATGCAATAATTCGAAATAAACAAGTGATAAACGTTAATTACAGATCAACTACTTATATTATAACAAAATCTTCCTTCCATTTGTATCCCTTACATTGCGTCTTTCCTCTTGAACCCGATCCACTACATGTTTCTTTCATGCGTTGGAGTTCAAATGAATGAACCCAGGGTAACAGATTAATATTATTTGCAAATATGAAATGTAAAAGACAAGTATAACACATGTATCAACATAGAATAATTCACAATAAATAAGTCACACAGAATGCTGAGTTAACGACTAAGGACCATGACCCTTTAGGACACGCAGCCTCATTCCATAGCTAGGATACACACATGCAAATTATCTAGTAACATGATCAGTCATACATGAATACATTCATACAAGCTAATAAGATAACAGTTACACACCTCAAACTTGAATACTTAACTTTATCGAAGATCTTTGGGATCATAAGAGGTGTCAAAGTATACCAATAAACGTTTATCATTGTCATTAATCACTTCTTGGGTCCCAAAGTAACTAACTACGCAAATTATTTTAAAGGATTAAAAGTGGTTATTAACCCCTAAAATAATAATATCTGTTTTTAATAAATAATAATATTTATTCCTTTTCCTAATAATAATATTTATTTAATAGTATTATTATTTTCTTTGTAATAATTTCTTTGGGTCGAGGGGGCTCTAGGTTAAGGGGTTTCGAGTTGGGGTTGCTGGGATCTGAGATAGGGTGTTCGAATCTGAGACAGGGTATCAGAATCCGAGGTAGGGTATTAGAGTCTGAGATAGTGTGCCGGTATCAAGGATGGGGTATCATAGTCCGATATAGTGTGTCGGTATCGAGTCCGAGCTAGTGTGTCGGTATCAGAGTCAGAGATAGTATGTCGGTATATGTTTTAGGCCGAAATTATCCTTTATGAATATTCCTTAATCTTTTCCTTAATAAATTTAAGGAAAAATAGACCTTAATTTCCAAATAATTATTCTCATAATTATTTTAAGCCAAAATTTCATATTTAATCTCCATACATTATTCAAACTTAGGAATCCCAAAATTTGGGATGTTACAGAAGACCTACTCGAGTACGTGATATCCCTTACTCAAGTATGGCTGAACATTAGGCGTCTGTGAAGCAAATATTTTTTTTTGTTGTAAAAGGAGGACTGATCAAAACAGATCAGTCAATACAAGCGCACAATCTCATGCGAGTAACACCAACTGCATCATCATGAAGAAAGTCATCAAACCATCTCGGAGGATCTTCCAGCATATGCAATCCGACACTCTTCGTTAAGGCATGTGTAGCCAGGAAGTCCGTGCAGTAGTTTCCCTCTCTATAAACATGTGTAGCCAGGAAGTCTGTGAAGCAATTTTTGAATGCTTACTCGAGTATGAATCATACTCAAGTATTGATCATCAGCTACGTGATACCTTTGGTGTAATAGGAATCGTAAATTCAAATATTTTGGTTACCATTCGTTTCTGTTTAAATCATACTCAATCTTATTTACACTATTACCAATAATATTTTTGAGTGGATTTCATATCATTAACGGATGTTTAAGAGATGATTAGCCAAAAAGCAGCAACGTGTCTCATAGCATTTAATGTTTGCAAAAAACAGAGCATGCACATGGAATCGAAATCAGAGCAGATCAAATCATTCTTACGAAACATACCCATTCTGGCGAAGGGCTAAAGTATATTTTCAGAGTCAACTTGTAACCAAAGACTATCGACAGTAATCCTAAAGCAAATTAATCAAGCAATGTTCGATTGTGTCCAATGGAAGCCCTTCATCTCTAATGGAATAGTTGAAGAGTCTCAACGGCTATCTTCAAAGCTCTTCAACGGTCATTAATGACAGTTAGCATAAAGGCCCAGAGCATTCAATTCACCAACCACCGAAACATCTAAGCATTCATTCAAATTTATTGTGATTTACTGTTTCATTAATTTCACTTTGTATCTTCGAATACCTTTTCATCCATGAAAGGTAAGAATGAGATGAATAGCACTAATATGGGGATGGGTGTAACCCTGATTTAGATAATGATCAATCAAGGGTTGTGGAATCTCTAGAGTAACATATTGCTCTGCAGTTGTTGGAGGCAATCCACTCTGGTTCAAGGCAAAACTTTGAATTATTTCTTTTGCATGAGGGGAAGTCTTGGAAATGATATTCCGGATGGATCCTTTTTATAGATCTCTGCCGGTGATAAAAAGAGTACAAACTAACTAGAGGGAGTTCAATAGATCGTTTATATGAGCATCTTCTGGAAGATGAATAAACTCAACTAGATTATCTATTTTCTGGGCTAATGTACGGCAAAGGGAAGAAGGGATTCTATCAAGGGAAAGGGTAGATGAAAGATGAACTGGTTCAAAAGAACTGGATGCTTCACTCATGTTTAAGATTTCTTCTTACTCGCTTTCTCTAATTATAACATTCTCTATATTTCATATGCATAAGCATATGGCTATGATACCACAGATATTGACGGATATAATTGTAGTATCAACTATAATCAATTCTCAAACTATCAAAGACACAATGCTTAAGATAAACCATCAAAAGTATTAAATGTCATAAATCCAAGGGATTTGCAATATAATCCTTATTAATGATACTAAATTCTAACATCATATTAATTTTTACACTTCTAGCTACAACCTTTTTAAATATGGGCATATTTAGAAAATAAATAAATAATAATAATGCTTTATGAAACTAGGAAGTGCCTTATCAAAAAAGGATCAACAATACCTTCTAGTTGGTGCCTTATAAGTTCTAGAAGAGTACCTTCTAAAAGTTGTTGTTTTCATTTGGCCATTTTGTCAAGTTCTGAGGAAGCCATTCTGTGTTCAAAGCAACGAAGACATAAATTCGGTCATACATATTATTGAGGAACAGAAAATTATTTGATGCAGAATAAATCAAAGCCTGAAAGTTTGTAATTATATTAAGGTCTAAGATACTACCTCTGGTCATAATTATAAGACCAAATTAACTTTTTTTGAAAAATTAAGAAAACTAAATAAGTTACTTAATCATATCATATGTCATGTATCATTAGATTATATGTTAGTTTATTAGTCAAACTAATTAGTTTGAAGAAAAAAATAAAAATACTTTAAAACTAAATTAATTGTCTTCCTTAATTTCTCTATAAAAAAAAAAAAAAAAATTAACTTGGTTTTATAATTAAAACCGGAGGGGGTATGAAGACTTCAAAGTGGGCAAATTTGAGGTGGTGGGACACTGCCACTTAAATTATTTAATTGCAGAAGAATCAACTTCAAATGGCTTTTTCCACACACACACACATATATATCCAACAGTCAAGAAGCTTCCCAGAAAAATGATTGTGACGACTCAAATCTAAAACATCCAAGTTTTTATTCCCAATCATGGGCATCGCATAATAAATTATTCCCAACAAGAAACGCTCGCAATTCTGAGAGTTGCACAAGAGATTTAATTTCGAATGCTACCTATTAATAAATTGCATAATCCAACACGTACATTAATACACCGTGATGTGCGTTGGGTCTCTGGCAAAACCAGCAACCTATAATATAGAATGTCTGATTTGGCCGGAGACTCAACGCTCGTCACGGTAGCTAGTGAAGTAAGAGACTGCAACTTCCATTAGTAATGATCCGAGAGTCCCCTCCTGGAAGATAAAAGACACAAACTTTATTAGGTCTTTTGTTTCAGAAGCTGAGAGATTTTGTTTCAGAAGCTGAGAGACAGACACTTAGAAACACAAACGTAAGCCAGATTGAAAGAAGCAAGAGATTACCTGATAGAAAGTTGCTGAACATGCAAAGCGCAGGAGGTACTAAAATAAAGAGAAGATTGGGGGAATAAAAAAACGTATAATATTCGCTACGACTTATTACAATGTCCCACGTCAGATGGGATAAGATTCCCATGATAATATGCTTGAATAGACTATCATGATGGCACATGGATACCAAAGCAAACTAATAATGATTCTGAAGTGGAGAAAACCCATCATGATAACACTATAAGAAAGAAAGCGCAGGATATTTACTACTCAATGTTATAAAAGAATAATTTTGTAGAATTCAGATAATCAGAGTCTAGTGTCGTCTTTTCAAAGGGAAACCAACTGGTCCACCACGAAGTTGCACTGAACATACCCCACAAGTATTCCTAACAATAATTGATGCGCATATGGGTCTATAATTTTTGGTTCGGTACTAATAGGATTAAATACTATTTTTGTTATGGAAGTTTAGCCTACTTGTCATCTAGAAGTTTTTTTGTCTCAATTTTGCCCTGGATGTTAATAAAACAAAGCAAATATGCCCTAGAAGTTCTTTTTTTTTTAAAAGCAAATTTGCCCTGAAAGTTTTTTATAGGAACAATTTTGCCACTAGTAGTTTACAAAGAAGACCAACAATTCAAAGATCAAGATCAACCGATGGGCAAGATTATTATATTTTTAAACTCCCTAGGAAAAAATGAGACTACAAAAACTTCCGAGAGTGACCAATACTTCTTAGCCTAAACTTCCATGACGAAAATGAAATTTAACCCATATTAATATGTCATGTTTTGCACGATTATCCTGTAATTTTCTAAGCATTGACTTGGTAAGATGCTTTAAAAATTGTGTCAATTTTCCTAGTTTTACAGTAAATTGTTTATGATCCAGACCCATGAAATGCGTCTAAGTGATTAGGTAACGTCAAACAAAAGTGAGGGAAGTTAAAAAAAGGGGTATTTTCTTTTTTTTTCTTTCTTTTTTTTTTTTTTACTTCAAAAACATTCACAAAGGAGTAATAGATATTTGGAAGCATAAAAAAACTGAGTAATATTGCCCCAGTAATTAAAAAATAATAATAATTTTTACTATTAGTTTGACTAATATGACAATGAGGGTTGGGTTTGTCATATCAGTTTAACTGATATGACACACCTAGCCATATGGGGTGATAGCTCATCTAATGAAGGTGAAGGTGATGAAGAAGAATTGGCTAATATTTGTCTTGTGGCTCAAGAAGAATCTGAGAATTAAAAGGTAAATGATTTTGCACCTACATTTGATGAACTTCTTTCTGAGTATAATTCTCTTCCCTCGAATTTAAAAAATTAGCTAAAGAACTTCTTTCTTCCAAAAGAAAAGTTAAAACTCTTGAGGAACAAGTTCAAAATATCCCTCCTTTAGTTTCGTTTGCAAAAATATTTGTGAAAAATGTTCTATTATGGAGAAAAAGAATATTTATTTAACCAAAACTTCTGAGAAGTTCACTCAAGGCAGTGAAATGCTCAATGTGATTTTAAAACAACAAAGGTTTACAAATGACAAATCGGGATTTGGCTATAAACACTACTACAAAAAACATCAAAAACGTCCTAAATTTGACCCATATAACGTCCTTTTTTCTAGGGACGTCTCGTGACGTAGTAAAAAAAAATACTTTTGGCGACGCATTTAATTCAAGTCGTCTTACATAAGACGACCTGAATTAAATTAGGTCGATCTTACATTAGATAAGGCGACCTTAATTTAATTGAGTCGTCTTACATTAGAATTCAGTCGCTTTAATGTAAGACGACTGAATTAAATTCAGTCGCCTAATGTAAGGCGACGAATTTAAATTCAGTCCTTTACCGCTTTTTTTTAAAAAAAAAAAAACCCGACGGGGTTGGCCATGGAAGAACAAATCAAAAATCAAATTTCGAAATACTTTCTTTTTTATGTTACAAGCAAGAATTCCAAAACCAAGCCAAGAACAAGAAAAGAACACAAAGAGAGTAATCAAAACAAAGACAACAAGGAAGATACAATGAAAAAGAAAAAGAAAAAAAACCTAACAAGTAATTAACGACTCACATTCTAATCCCCTAAAATGGAAGGAATAATGAACAATAATGCAAAAAATAGAGTAATTTCAGATCTGCAAGAGATTTGGTGTTCATAGTATTGTCTTGGAGCCACGAGGAGATTTCCAAATCTGCAAAAATTGGTGCCCTCTCGAGATCTAAAAAATCAACAAGAGTCGAGATCTAAAAAAAAAAAACTTACTAGCGGTAGCGTTTTTGGATGAAATCGATGGTGACTCTTGTTCCGAAGTGCGGATTACGGCGTCTCGTTGATCGGTCTCCTCGCTTGACGGATCGAAGAGTGTTGAAGGAGTAGGAATAGATTGAAAGAAGATGGGGTGTAGAGGAGAGAAGAGGAAGGCGTATGTGCGAGATCAAAAATGAGAAGAGGAAGGCGTACATGGCGGAATTAAATGGTGTGCGAGAGGAGAGAAGGGATAAATGAAATTAAAAAATTTCATTTTAGGCGACTGAATTGGTATTTAGGTAGTCTAAAGTCTCAAAAAAAATTTTAGGCGACCTAAATCGGTATTTAGGTAGTCTAAAGTCTCAAAAATGATATCAATTTACAAGAGTTTTTAGGAGCCAAAAAAATCCTAAATGGCGCCAAAAATTTCATTTTAGGCGACTGAATTGGTATTTAGGTAGTCAAAAGTCTCAATATCAATTTTCAAGAGTTTTTGGAGCCAAAAAATCCTAAATGGCGCCAACAATTTCATTTTAAGCGACTTCGAATTGGTATTTTGGTAGTCTAAAGTCTCAATATCAATTTTCAAGAGTTTTTTGGAGCCAAAAAAAATCCTAAATGGTGCCAAAAATTTCATTTTAGGCGATCTGAATTAGTATTTAGGTAGTCTAAAGTCTTAAAAATGATATCAATTTTCAAGAGTTTTTGGAGCCAAAAAAATCCGCAAATAATTCATTTTAGGCGACTGAATGCAATTCGGTCGCCCAAAATCAAAATTGACGACCAATTTAATTCAGTCGCTAATCTTAAAAAAATTAAAAAAACAAACCCACTTACGGCGCCAAACAAATAAATTTTATTCTAAAAAAAAAAATATTCCAATTTGGGCGACTGGAATTCAATTCGAAGTCGCCTAAATTCAAATATTGGCGACTTTGAATTGGTATTTAGGTAGTCTAAAGTCTCAAAAATGATATCAATTTTCAAGAGTTTTTTGGAGCCAAAAAAATCCTAAATGGGGCCAAAAATTTCATTTTAGGCGACTTGAATTAGTATTTAGGTAGTCTAAAGTCTTAAAAATGATATCAATTTTCAAGAGTTTTTGGAGCCAAACATTTTAGGCGACTTGAATGCAATTCGGTCGCCCAAATTCAAATATTGGCGACTGAATTGGTATTTAGGTAGCCTAAAATCCAAAATTGGCGACCCGAATTTAATTCAGTCGCCAATGTTAAAAAAATTAAAAAAACAAACCCACTTACGGCGCCAAACAAATAAATTTTATTCTAAAAAAAAAAATATTCCAATTTGGTCGACTGAATTCAATTCAGTCGCCTAAATTCAAATATTGGTGACCTGAATTGGTATTTAGGTATTTTAAAGTCTCAAAAATGATATCAATTTTCAAGAGTTTTTTGGAGCCAAAAAAATCCTAAATGGCGCCAAAAATTTCATTTTAGGCGACTGAATTAGCATTTAGGTAGTCTAAAGTCTTAAAAATGATATCAATTTTCAAGAGTTTTTGGAGCCAAACATTTTAGCGACTGAATGCAATTCAAGTCGCCCAAAATCGAATTTAGGCGACACGAATGCAATTCAGTCGCCTAAAATCAAAATTGGCGACTTTGAATTGAATTGAATTCAGGTCGCCAATGTTTTAAATTTTTTTTTTTAAAACAAACCCACTTACGGCGCCAAACAAATAAATTTTATTCTAAAAAAAATTATTCCAATTTGGGCGACCTTAATTCAATTCGAAGTCGCCTAAATTCAAATATTGGCGACCAATTCAATTCGGGTGGCCTAAATTGAAATATTGGCGACTTGAATTCAATTCGGTCGCCTAAGGCTCATTTTCCTTCCATATATTGACAAGAATGCCCTTTGTCTTCATTTTTTACTTCCTATTTTTTAATAAGGACATTTTTTAGGGTAGTAATATCCAATTTTTGTAGTAGTGAAACTGATTTTGATAAAAAAGAAAGGAAAGAAGAAAAAACTGGAGAAAACACATATCTAAACTATTTTTGAAAATCAATTCATTCTTCTAACCTTTTTGCCCATTGCAATTTTTGTAATCGTGAAGGGCATAATACTTCTCCCGTTTTCATAAAAAGGAAAGAAAAGTTAAACCTGTAGGTAATTATAGATAGGTGCCTAAGGGATCTTATAAGGTTCCTAAGTCACAAACTAACCCAAAAGGACCCAAGAAAATATGAGTACCTAAGACTTGATCTTTTGTGACTTGTAGGTTTGTCTAAGACCATCGAAATCCAACAAGTGCTACATTGATAGTGGATGCTCTAGACACATGATGAGAGATCAACCCAAATTCGCTATAGTCAAGCCAACGGATGGTGGCAAGGTGACTTTTGGTGGAAATCAATCCGAAAGGATTGTTGGTATTGGTGAAGTTGAAAGTAATGATAGACCACAAATCAAAGATGTCTACCTTGTGGAAGGCCTATGTCACAATCTCTTCAATGTGAGTCAAAGCACGAGACAAAGGCAACTTAGTTATCTTCAATTTTGAGGAATGCCTGATTGTTAACAAGGATGATCTACCCTTGGACAACATTAAGTCTAAAGCCTTATTCAGGGCTCCTAGAGAAGGTAATTGCTATACTCTAAACCTTCCTAATAATAGCACTATTTCTAAAAATTATTTTATTGGTTACTTGGATGAGAGTTGGTTGTGGCATAAGCTAGTTAACATGTTTCAACTTGACAAGTTGCTAAAAAAGAATTTGGTTATTGGTTTACCAAAACTTATTTTAAAAAATGACATGATTTGTGATGCTTGTCAAAAAGGTAAACAAACCAAATCATCCTTTAAATCCAAAAGTGAAATCTCAACCAATCGACCACTCCAACTATTTCATATGGATTTAGTTGGACCTACTAGAGTGAAAAGCCTTGGTGGCAATTTATGCACTTTGGTCATTGTTGATAATTTCTCAAGATTTTCTTGGACTATATTTTTATCTTCTAAAGATGAAACATTTGATCAGTTTGTTGCTTTTGCCAAGAAGGTTCAAAACGAGAAAGGTTTCCCTATTGCAGGAATTGGTACTAATCATGGTGGTGAGTTTGAGAACCATGATTTCAAAGACTTTTGTGATGATCAAGGCATTGATCATAACTTCTCAGCCCCAATGACTCCTCAACAAAATGGTGTTGTGGAAAGGAAGAATCAAGTCCTCACTGAGATGACAATGGCAATGCTGAATGAGAATCAAACTTCCCAGGTGTTTTGGGCTGATGCTATGAGTACGACTTGCTACATCTCAAATTGGGCCTATCTCTGGAAGAAGCTTGACAAAACTCACTATGAGATATACAAAGGAAGAAAGCCCAACCTAGCTCATTTACATATCTTTGGCTACAAATGCTTTGTGCATAATAATGGTAAGGATAACTTGGAAACTTTGATCCTCAGTCAGACTAAGGTATACTTCTTGACTATGGTGATAGGAATAAGGCATATAGAATCTTTAATAAACGTACTTCAATTGTTGAAGAGTCAATGTATGTTGTATTAACGTGAAGCCAAGTTTGATAAGTCTTTGGATGACGATGTTCCTATCTTTCAAAATCAATTTGTTTCAAAAACTTCTTATGTTTTGGAAAATTTTGAAAAACCTTTGGAAACAAAACCTGAAGTTGAAAACAATTGTGAAAATGGTTGCAAAAATGCTGATCAATCTCAACCTAGATTTTAGAGATACGGTAGGAGTCATCCACTTTGGACCAAGTGATAGGTAATGTAAATCAATGAGTGAGAACCAAAAAAAGTACTTTGAATGAAGCAAATTTCTCTGCTTTCATTTTAGAGATTGAACCCTCTAAGATTGATGAAGCCCTTTCAGATAATGATTTAGTTATAGCAATGCAAGAGAAGTTACATCAGTTTGAAAGAAATCAAGTTTGAGACTTGGTACCTATGCCTAAAGACCATCCAGTCATTGGCATTAAATGGGTATTCAAGAACAAACAAAATGAATCCACAACCATTGTCTGTATTAAGGCAATATTAGTGGCCAAAGGCTATAATCAAGAAGAATGAATTGATTATGAAGAAATGTATGCTCTTGTGGCAAGATTGGAAGCTATACGAGTTCTTTTAGCTTTTGCTTGCATTAAGGGATTCAAATTGTATCAAATGGATGTGAAATTTTCTTTTCTGAATGGTTTCATCCAAGAAAAATTTTATGTTGAATAACCTCCTGGATTTGAGGATAATCATCATCCAGATCATGTCTTTCGCCTAAAGAAATCTTTGTATGGTCTTATGCAAGCTCTTAGAGATTGGTATGAAAGACTAAGCAAATTCCTTCTTGATCAAGGATTTGTTAGAGGCAAAGTAGATACAACCCTCTTCATTAGATGCAATAAGATGAATGATTTATTAATTGTTCAAATATTCGTTGATGATATCACATTTGGTGTTACTAATGATGCTTTGTGTTAGGATTTCTCTAAGACAATGCAGGGAGAGTTTAAGATGTGCATGATAGGGGAATTGAACTACTTCCTTGGTCTGCAAATCTAGCAAAAAAATAATGGCATCTTCATTTCTCAGACCAAATACCTCCGAGATCTCTTGAAGAAGTATGGTATCAATCAACGCAATGTAGCGATACTCCAATGAGTTTAACCACTTCTTTGGATGCTGATAAGAAGGGCAATGACTTAAACATTACCAAGTATAGAGGGATGATTGGATCCTGCTATACTTGACTGCTGGTTGGCTTGACATCCAATCCAGTGTGGGAATGTGTACGAGGTATTAATCTACCCCAAAGGAGTCTCATGCTGACCATATGAAAAGGATCTTCAAATACGTTGCAAACACAAAAGATCTGGGTTTATGTTTTCCCAAAGGACAAGATGAATATCTTGTGGCATATTCAGATTTGAACCATACTAGATACAAGACTGATAGAAAGAGCACAAGTAGGCAATGTGAATTCCTTAGTGGTTCACTTGTCTCGGTTTAGCAAGAAGCCAACCACTGTCTCATTATCATCAACCGAAGCTGAACACATTGCTGCATCAAGTTGTTGTGCTCAAGTTTTGTGGCTCAAACAACAACTTCAAGATTTGGGGATCCATCTCAAAGAAATTCCAATCCTCTGTGACAACACTAGCACAATTAGCTTGGCGAAGAATCATGTTCAACATACAAGGAGCCATCAGATATCATGTTCAAAATAAGAATGTCAAAGTGTTGTTCATCCTCACACATCTCCAACTTGCTAATATCTTCACAAAGTCATTAGCCAAGGAGAAATTCATGTTCATTAGAAGGGAATTGGGAATGATAAATCCTAATGAGTTATAAGTTATCTCTACTTAATGCTAGCTATGTTTCTTATGACAAATAATTACTAACTTAAGCTTTGGAATGTCTAGTTATTGTTTTTGCGACCTCTAATGAGATGAAAGAGTTGTAGAAGTTAACTGTCAAAAAGGGGTTAACTCGAGTCAATGGTGAGTAACTCGAGTCATATCAGGCAACTTCTAAAAATCAAGAGGTTTTTGGTCTTCACCTCAAGTGGTTAAGTGACAACTCGAGCTGGATTCCTTTTAACTGGAGCATGATGCATTTACCTTGTACTTTTCATACTTGGTGCACTAAGGTTTGCTTTTGTGAAGATAAGTTAACTCGAGTCAAGGATCAGACACTCGAGTCAACTTTAGACAGAGAGCAAACCAAGTGTTTTGAAGGGCTCTCAACTCGAGTCAAGTCATATGTAACTTGAGTGCAAGTTAGACAGAGAGAAAAGCCAAATTGGAACAAAAGGGTGACTCAAGTCAAGGTCAAGCAGAGAGAAATGAAGTTTGAGAAGAGCACTTAACTCGAACCAAGGTTTGCTCAACTCAAGTCAAGTCAAGACAGAGAGCAACCTGGAATTGAACAGAGTCCTAACTCGAGTCAACAAGTGGATAACTCGAGTTAAAGGTATATTTCTAGTATTTTCATATACACCGTTGAAGTCCAGGTTAGTGCATTTTTATGTCAACTCGAGCCAGTTTTTGGTAACTCAAGCAGGTAACTCAAGTCATTAAGCTGTAACTCGAGTTGAACACTTTTATATATATACCTATGCAGTCTGTCACTCTTCACTTTCTCATAACCATTGTGTCTTATCATCTTTCTCTAACCATCAAGCCTTTACATTTTCTCTCAACCATCAAGTCTTTCCATCTTTCTCAAACCGTTGATACTACATTAAAGGTGGAACTTTTCTCTTTTTCATCGAGAAAATCTCTCTGAAATTTCCTTTTACTCAAACCCTAACTCGAGCGTCCTTTTTCAGCCATGCCTCCTAAACACTTTGCCAAGGCTAAGGACTCCAGTTCAGACTATGAAGCTACGCAGTCTTCGTCTCCTCCTCCATTAAAGAGACTTAGACGTGAAAAGCATACGCCAAAACTCTTTCAACTTAAGGTGGCTACCGATGATGCCTCACCAAAGCCTAAAACAAAGAAGGTTGTGATTCAAGAGCCTCCCTAGGTGCCTAAGAAGAAGAAGATTGATCCCGAGGCTGCAATGAGAAAGGATAAGGAGCAAGTTGTTGTTGCTCCATAGAAGAAGAAGAAAACAACAATGACTTCTTTTTTTTTTTTATGTTCTTCTCAGGGCCAAGCCACTCAAGCTCAAAGCAAGTCCAATTCCAAGGTATCTAACCAACCTCCTGCTATTGAAGCTATATATTCTCATCTTATTCCTCTTATTAATTTCTGCTACAATACTATAATGTTTTCTGAGTCTAAGGCTAAGCTCTTTAGAGACCATTATGCCAATTGTGAATTTTGTCTCACTATGTATGTAGACTTTATTAAGCTTAAGGACGATTGTAATCTTGATCATCTTTCCTAATGGCTCAAACCATTTGAAAATTTTCTATCTCTTAGGACTTCATATTGTCCTACAATTATCAAAACCTTCTATTTCAATATGACCATTGCCAACCATTTGGATGACAGTGGTGTTCTTGTTGAGGAAAGAATAGTTACTTATGTCAAAGGTAGGAGAATTCTCTTAACTACTAAATACATTAATTTTCTCATAAGGATCTCTGATCCCCTTATGTTCTTGAATTGAATTATGACAAAGAGGAGATTTTCAAATTACTCAGTCCTGATGAACCATTGAGTAAACCATTAAGGTCACTCTCATTTGCTCCTGTTGTCTTGCACCCTATGTATAGGGATCTCTGGGACATTTATTCTAGGAACCTTATGCAAAAGGGTAAAAATTTCACTCACTTTGCTCAAAGGGACTACTCTCTTTCTGCTTCCATAGTTGACAAGGTTCCTCATAATATAGGCCAATGGGTCTATAATGAGATGAAGAAATTCAAATTCAGTCCAAAAAGACCTCTACCATTCCATTTCCAAATCTAGTGTCTTTAAGTCTTTTTTAACATTATCTAAATCTTATGAGGATATCCTTTCAAGAGGGGTTAAGGAAATCCAGAGCCCCTACCAAGTCAAGAGCATCTCAATCTAAGGGTAATGAGGCTCAATCCTCACCTGTTGCTACTGCTGCTCAATCATCTTAGCCACCTCAATATACTCTTGGTGCTACAATTAAGGCCATAGTTGAAAAGGCCGTCTTTGAGAGTGTTGGACCCTTGCATACAGTTATGATAGCCAGTATCATCAGCTCACAAAGAAACTTGAGAGTGAGATTGGAAAATTGGTAAATGAAGTCATAAAGAGCCATGACATACTTGTGGATGTTCAAGAAGGTCAGGTAGCGACCATTGAGGATATGAGTGAGAAGCTTGAAAATCTTGGATGACATATTAAAGATCATGGTACTAGTATTTCAAGCCTTCATGCTATGTTGCATATCATCGATGGTAAGCTTGATCAGCTAGTGAAGTCCAAGTCAGATGTTGATCCTAGTCTTGGTATCCCATCCTCATCTCCCATACCTTCACCTTGCTCACCTATCTCATCTTATTCACCTCCTCCCTTTTCCTTTTCTATTCCCTCATTCACCATACCCATTGTCACCACAACTCCTACATCATCATTGTACCACCCTCTTAGCCTTCCACTGTAAGACTTTCCCCTACCTCTACTTCTCCATGCCTTACTTTGGCTCTTTACTCACCTCCACCTATTCCACCTCCTTTGATCCTCCCATTTTTCATGATGGCAAAGGGAAAGAAGATAAATAATAACGCCTCAGTTGTTGTTTTGCTTTTTCATTGTTGTCATTACATTTCATAGTATGATTGCTTCAAATTGTTCAATGCTATGTCTTTGGTTCATGTTATGTACTATGCACTTCATATTTTTTAACTCTGATGTACTTAGCTCTTGAAATGAATGAAATGTATTTTGCTTCTTTGAGTTCTTCAAATCATTGTATTTTTTTTCCTTTCTCAAAGAATTTTAAAAAATTTGACATTTGGTTTACAAGTATTGTCATCATCAAAAAGGGGGAGAATGTTAGTTCTCTATGTGTTTTGATGATAACCGACAATTGTAAACAAAGTGTAGTTAATGATTCTAGTAAAAATGGCTTTTAAATTGATCAAACTTGAATCAATAACTTGCTGTCAAATTCACTCGAGTTTCAGGTTGATTGACTCGAATCAAGTGCTTTTGAAACTTAGTCAAAATGTGCTTAAGCTTTAACTAACTCAAGTTACACTAGTGACTCGAGTTAAAAAACTTTGGAAAATATTTAATGAAATACTCCAACTCGAGTTAGTGTTGGTTGACTCAAGTATAGCTTTGTGAAATTTAAATTTATTTTTCAAAGTACTGATATACTGACTCGAGTGGATATGGGTTGACTCGAGTCTAGCTTTTGAATGTTATTTTTAAAATGCATCTTGTCAACTCAAGTCACCACTTAATGACTCGAGTATGACCTGTGTTCAAAATTCTCTTCCTAACTTAACTCAACAACTTTTATGAAAATGCTATTGGCTCGAGTGAGTTATATGTGACTCAAGTCATACACTTCTAGTGAACTTCGTAGACTCGGGTTAAGTTCATATAGAGACATCTTCACTTATTCTTTCAAATTGATTTTCAAAGAAAATGACAATGTGACTTGAGTAGAGAATGTTCAATTCGAGTTAACTTGAAAATCAAGTCGAGTTAAGCTATCTCTTTTTTGTAAATCACTGTGTCCGTAAATCTTAAATCTTTGCTTGTGATTTTATTACTTCTTATCATCATTCATTATTATTCCTAACTATGTGTAATCAGTTTATTAATGAGTTTCAGATGATTAGATGATGGATTAAATGCAGATTGATCAAAAAGCATTGATTATGTCAGTTGCATTAAATGCGGATCCAGAAAATGAAGTGCGAATTTAAGCAACTACCCTTTGAACATTTCAAAGGCATTAATGGTTTCTTTCCCTTATTAAATGCCAGAACATCCAACGGGAAGAACAGAAGAAATGTCAATGTGGCAAATGACTGCGCTCAATTGTGATAATCGAAGACTGTGAGTAACGCAAGAACATCAACGCTCAACGGCTATATTGATTACTCTCAACAGTGCATTGAAAGCTTCCAACGGTCATTTAATTCCCTCACTAAATATAAGTGAAGCATTCAATGTGATTCAACAACTGGAAACAAAAACACACAAACGAACGATTCACAATTACTGTTTCATTCATTGTGTAATATCTTCAGTGTTTATCTATCTACTCTTTTAGAGAGTTATATTTCTTATCAATATCTTTGTAAGAATCTCAAGGTAGTGGGACTTTGAGATTGTGTTATTGATTACAACTTGTAAGGGGAAGTGAATCCTAGTGAGAGGATTACTTCAAGTACAGAGTGTGTGATCATTCGAAAACTCCCAAAGACTCTGGGGATTGGATGTAGGTCAAGAGTTAAGACCGAACCAGTATAAGTCTCTCATGTCAATCTCTCTCTCTCTCTCTCTATCTCTCTATCTCTCTCTCTCTTTCAATTAAGCTATGTTCTTAGTGCTCAATTTAGGGGTTATCGAAATTTTTTTAAATCACTCAATTCAACCCCTCTTAGGTGATATTGTATCTTTCACCACCCTCTTCTCTTCTTTTAAGATGGGAAAATTCAATATCACCTTATAGGTCTCACCTTCTTTATCTCCTAATTTGTTCAAGGTTTCTCCTGATTTCATTTTTCAAGAATAAGGGATCTATTAATTTCGTCTGGCGATGGAGTTGTGAGAATGAGAAATTAACTGAGTTTGGTGTTAGTGGGATTTGGTAGGGTGATGCTAACACTGATGACGAGATGCAGCACTTGAACTAGGTTTCGCAACCTACGACGGCAGAGTACTATGTGTAGAGCTGAACACTAGGAGGCTTTGTCATTAGTAAAGGCACCCTAATCTCTCCCGGAGAATTTTTTATTTTTTATTTGTTTGAGTTAGGAGTATTGTGGTAGTTTTAGACTAGACTGAACGGCTATTAGATTTAATGGAAACGTCACTTATGCCCTCTTTTTTAAAAGCTTGTGTTCAATTTTGCACCCAAAAAAAGTTTATGACTCTTAAAAAAAGCTTATGAGTATTTTTGTCCCTTAGCCAATAAAAATATAAAACATCAATTTTACTAACTTAGAACAAATACATAGGAGCAATTTTTTACTTAGGTAGGTAATGGGTTGTTTTTTTAAGAAAAATTAAAAAATGAAACAATATACCCAAGATTGGACAAGATCGGGAGACCCGGTCTTATCAGGAGACCCCGGTCTTAGTCCCATCCCAAACCAAATTTTTTGTGTCTCGAAAATTTTTGGTATGGGAAAACCCCGTCCTAATTTATTCAAGTTTAGGATCGGATGACAAGAATGAACACTACTACAAAGAATGGCTTTTACTTCCCTAAGAGATGTTTGTTTTTTGTTTTTTTTTTTGAAAAAGGGAAGTAAAAAATAAAAGTGGTGGCATTTTTGTAATTACGTGGAGGCTTTTTGTAATAACCCGAGATATTTGAGAAGTAAAAAAAATTAATTAATTAAATTAATTGACTTGTAATGGCTCAACAAATTAAAATAAATAAATAAATAATATTATATAATTATAATATAAATATATATTTATTATTTATTATAGTTGGGTGTCAAAATGAAGCTCGTAGCTTAATGGTATTGGGATGATCAAATATTCCTTAGGTCTTTGGTTCGAATCCTCATTAGGGCAATGTAAAAGCCCAAATAAAAAGGGGGGAAAAAACAGAGAGAGAGAGAGTAGCCAATATTAATATTAATAGGATTATTTTGTTTTCCTTCTATTTCCCACCAACTTCAACCCTATGAGAAAGAGATTTCAGCCGTGAGAAATCCCAACCTCAATCGCTCTTCTCCGTCTCTTTGTTTCCCTTCGCTCGTCGGTTGTTGGTTATGATTAGTTTTGATGATGTCTTATATGGATGTCATTATTGAAAGCAAAAAGATTGAGTAATATATTGAGTAATATAGTTATCTCCTACATTGACTAACTACTATGTTTAATGTAGATTAGTTCAAGTTGAATCATAGAGATTAATCAAGAAGAAAAGGAGATATTGAAGAAGGTATAACTTGCTAAGAATGATAAGTCCAAGTTGAATGACAAAGAATGATCAAGAGAAGAGAAGAAAGAAAAAGTTGGATTATGAAGAATAAATAAGATGAGAGATTAAAGAAGGAAGAACTTGCTGAATGAAATAAGAATATAATTATTCAAGTGCTTATATTGATGCTAGAAGGCTCGAAGATCATATGGAAGTTCGAATGGCTCAATTCAGAGTTAAAACAAGCAAATATAAGGTTTAGGACGAGAAAACTCGAGGTTTGAGTAAAAACCTTGAGGTTTGAGTGCCTTCAGCATCTCTGGTTTCTCTGGACTAGCAAACCTCGAGTTTCCAAGTGAAAACTCGAGTTTGCAACTAAAACCTCGAGGTTTCAAGCAAAACCTCGAGTTTTCAGCACTGATCAGCAACTCTGGTCTACTCTGTTTCACGTTCAGCTCGGGCGACATCTGGTAATTTGATGATATCTCTTAAACCAGAAATCGAATTGAAGCAAAATTAGTGGCATATGAAACTAGACTCCCAATGCGTCATTTTGATATAAAATTCAAGCCCAAAGGAGTTCAGATCAAGGAGCTATGAATTGTGGAAGTTGACAGTGAAATTCACGCCACACAGCAGACCAAGCTTCAATGTTTTGAGTGTATCGCACAAAATACAAATCTGATTGAGCTGAAATTAGTGGCATATGAAAGTAGACTCACAGATCTTTCCATCGAGAGTTGAATGGACCAAAACAGAGTTCAGACCAAGGAGATATGTCCCTCGAAATTTGATAGTCAGTTCAGGACGTTGCAAAAATGCTGGTTAAGAACAGTCTTCATTCATCACATCATAATGGATATAATACAATGAGTTTGGAGCTGATTCTTCTTGCATTGGATTCTTACCTCAAGCTTGGACATGTAAACTTGAGTTTGAAATTGGCCAAGAATTTTCCAAGTTTTCTGAACAAAGCAAAACCTCCAGGTTTGAGCTCAAATGGTGTTTTCTCAAGTTTCTCAAAATTATGAGAAATTTGTCAAGGCGAGAGGTTCTGCATTTTTCCAAGTTTTCAAAACCTCCAGTTTCTCTCAAACCTCGAGGTGTTTGCCATCTAGAGAGAAAACGACTTTTCTCTGGTTTTTGAAAACCTCCAAGTTTCTTTTGGCGCAAAAACTTAGAATTTTCACTTTTGACAGAAACCTCCAGGTTTTGACAGAAACCTCCAGGTTTGGGCAAACAGAGAGCAAACGACTTTTCTCTAGTTTTGAAAACCTCCAGGGTTCCAGAAAACCTCCAGGTTTCTTAGCGACTTCAGAATTTCAAATCGACGAATTTGCAATACCTCCTTGTTTGATCTTAATACTTTCTATGATTAATCTCTAATGTTTCTAGATATGTTTAACCACTTTATTGTTGAGTTTCAGATAAATTAGAGGATGTTTATTGAAGGTTTAAAGCAAAAGCAAAAGTCATGTCAGCACATTAAATGCAAAACCAGAAAGTTGCATACTTTTGGGTAATCCTTCTACACACGTTTAACAAAGGATTAAAGATTGCTTTCCACATCCAGCAGCTACTATTCCAATGGATTTATTTTCAAGAAGTCAACTCTAAACTTCTGCACAGCTGGATTAAGTGAAGATTAGAGAGAGAAGAGGACCAAAGCTTAACCAAAACCTTGTCTAATGAAGGCAACGATTATATTGAAGATTACAACGGTCATATATTGATCTCTACCTATAAAGAGGACACGATTCAAGCGAAAAACGTAGAGACACAAGCTTACATCTTCAACATGCTAATACTCTATTTTTCACATCATTTACTCTCTGTTTTTCATGTTTAGACAGCTTAGAGAGTGAAGTGATTTGTATTGCTCTTCAGTGTTTATTCATTCACTTCTGAAAGATAAGATTTATTGTAATCATTCTATCCTTCTATCTGAAAGTTACTCAAGATTGGGTGATCTTGAGTGGGAAACACATTGTGTTGATTACAGCTTGTAAGGGGAGTGAATCATAGTGAGAGGATTACTTCGAGTACAGAGTGTGTAATCAAGTGGTGTATTGATTACGGTTGTAAGGGGAGTGAATCCGTGAGAGGATTACTCCAAGTACGTAACGTGTAATCAAGTTGAAAGAAGATAGTGGATTGAAAATCTCAAGCGGAGCTTGGGGACTGGACGTAGGTCAAGGATTGGGCCGAACCAGTATAAATCAATTTGCACATTCTCTTCCTTTATATCTTACATTGCCAGTATATATATCTGAATGTCCATACATGTTTGAATAATTAACTATTACTTTATCAATTATCATTGTCATTCAAACTGCTTTCAATAAGTTGCAAAAAGATTTTCAAAGTTCCTAAAATTTTATTAAACACCCAATTCACCCCCCCTCTTGGGTGATAGTCAGGTCTTTCATCGGTCACTTCTGTAACACCCCAAATTCCATACTTAAAATCGTGTCTGTTGACACCTAGTTTTAAGAAAAATCGACAGAGTTTGAGGTGCTACAACTCAGGGTAAAGCGGAAACGGAGAGCATGCACTTATGTTTAGATGATGAGTAGCTGATATAAAATGCCTAGGCATAAGCTGATATTAAAAATTTCCCGAAGGAATATTCATGTGGTACAATAATACAGGACTTGTATAATGACAACTCTTGAATAGTAACCATACATCCTTAAACCAATCCTTAACTAGACTTATGGCTCAGAACCTAATACAGTTAATTAAACTCATTTGGCCAGGCCGGGTAAAGTCCAGTAAAGGTCTCCCCGTCTTTCACGGTGACTTATTAACTGAACCACATAGACAACCATTTCTTAGACACCAAACGGTTTGATATAACTTTATCGGATTCAGGTCAAAACTAGTCCCTCACTACTACAAAAAACGGTTTTTACGTCCCAAAAAGACGTCCTTTTTTTAAAAAGGAAGTAAAAAAGAAAGGTGATGGCATTTTTGTAATTATATGTGATAAAAGTTGACTTTTGGCGTCTAAGTAATAAACTTAGACGCCAAAAGTCCTGCAAGAGACACTTTTGGTGTCTAGGTTTTAAGCTTAGACTCCAAAAGTCATGCCTTTTGGAGTCTAAGTTTAAAACTTAGACTCCAAAAGTCACGTCGCGAGAGACACTTTTGGAGTCTAAGTTTAATAATTAGACTCCAAAAGCATAACTTTTGGAGTCTAATTAATGCTTTTGGAGTCTAATTAATAAACTTAGACTCCAAAAGTTATGCTCTAAGTTAAATATTTCACCTTTTTCACATCCCACGTCAAAAGTTCCTCATTTTTTCATATCCCCGCGTCGTGACCCTTTCACTCCCATTATCATTTCACTTTTCATTTTCTTTCAGATCCGTAGCGTTCATGACCCACCAGGCCACCGGCGACGGCGATGACGACAGCCGCGACCTCCCTCTCCATCCCTTACAGCGACGACGTCTCTAGGTTGCAGATCTACAGATTTGGGTTGCAATAGCTTCGAAGGTTGACAGATCCGTCGACGACAAGGCGCGACATTGCCAGATCGAGGTTAAGTACAACTTGGATTTTCCTTTGTTTTGAAATCTTCATGGTTCTAGCCCTCCGTCTGGGTGTCTATTCCGTCGACCTCTCTTCTCCGATTTTATGTGTGTAGATCTGATTAAAGTTTCTGATTTTGTGTCTGTTGATCTGATATTATTAATAGTTTTTAGTTCGATTTGCCTTTTTTTATTTTGAAATTTCAAGCTATCGAGCACTGATATTATTGATTCAAGTTTCTGATTTTGTGTAGTCGATTGTTGCTTCTGGTAATTTGTCTTCTTCTTATCTGGTTGTCGGTTCTTCTTGGTAGCAGGTTGCCTACATCCCGAACCTGAGCAGGTTCGGGGTTCATTTTTTTAAAAAAAAAAAACAATAAGGCGTCCTAAAAACTCTCCCTTTATGGCGCCTCGTATATACACGTCCCGCAGAATAGGGACGCTAAACATGTCAAAAATAGGACACTATAGGGGTTTTTTTTAGTAGTGCCTATTAAACTCCTTTCGGCATTTGCTTTGATTGGGACCTCTTCACGGCTCCATCTACTGATGCCTCTTTTGGGTCCATCCTTCGGTGCCTCCACTGATCCAGGTTCCTTTCCTGAACCTTAGACAAATATGAGGTCCAATACCCATCAGACCTCAGGTAACAGTTAACCTCTATAGCATATATGACAATATATGACAGATATTCATTATATATCAGCATCAACCATACATAGCACACAGCAGATGTAAGGTTACAACAATACATAAGCACACAGCAGATGTAATGTCAACACAACAACAGTACATGGTACACAGCACATGTAAAGTCATCCATGTTTGCACTAACTAGTGCCATGACAGCCCCTCGTGTCCTCAGCGCTAGGAAAAATCAACGGCATTATCAAGACTATAACCCGTATAAAGTTGAATGTATAAACAGTGACCTAAAACAGAGTCTTAGCCACGGTGCATGACCCAAGACCTAGTCTTGTCCATCACCAAATGAATCACTCAATCATATATAATCATACAAGATATAGGTGATTAAAGTTACTAGTACGCGAACGTACCTTTCACCATGTAACGGCCAACATGCCTGACCTTTGAACCCGACTCCGGACTTCTCGGATATCCTATACATTATCGTCGGATTATTTCATTTTCCATGATATTATAATTAATATCATATCTCCTACAATAATATCAAAAAGGATATTTTCACCTATTTTGACATTTCTACCCTTGGTGGATTTGTTATTCCTCTTTTACCCTTACATTTTATTTAAAACGCATTTGCTGAATTTTCTGGGCAGATTTTTTAGCAACTTTGAAAAATCATAATTAGTTCTAAAAAAATCGTTTTGAGGTTCCGCAAAATTCCTCATGACCCTTGACATCTCTATTTTCAAGGAAAAATATTCCTAGAAGCTAGAACATCAAGAATCATTCACAGTTTAATATTTTCTCAACGCTGCCCAGATTTAATCCCAGAAAAATGGCTTAACTTCAAAAATATATTAATCCTTGTGTAGAACTCAAAACGATACATATTGTATATACTTGGAAAGCCCTACATGTCTACTATATCTCTGTAAAATTTCATGATTTAATGACTTCACTTGCTACATAAAATAATAGCCTCAAATTCGCTGCCTGCCCAGAATTTTAAACCGAAATTCTACAATTTTCACAATCTTGTTCTATTAATATCTAAAATTATTTTCCCAACATTTTTTTACCTCATTAGGAATTTTTCAATGCAAGGAGGCCTAAAAACAATTATAGAAATTTTCCTAACAATTTAATGAATTAAACTATATTTATACTAAGAATTAAAAGCTAAAGACTAGAAAACTAAAAGCTAGAGTTCAAGAACTTAGCTCTTGAAGTTCTTACTCCTTCTCCTTGCTACAAGAACTTTGCCTCTCACTCTCATTACTTTAGAAATCAATTCTTGGAGTTTAATTTGGTGTGAAGAATGAAGAGAGGAAAGCTCTCTATTTTTAGGGAAAATTCAAGAGCCACAACCCTTGGAACATTTTTTTCTTCATCAATGGCTTATGTTGATTTGATTTTCCATGAAGACACATTTTATGACTCAAAAGGTTCTCATTGGTTAGTTTTAATTACATAGGATTAAGCCCATTTATTTTAAGAGGTGATTGTTTGACCTTGAGAGGTGCTTGTTTGTTTATGATCTCCATGAAGATTTATAATAATATGCTGTGGTTATTTTAGTTACAGCTTAAAAAATACCTAGTTGGATGTAATTATGTGTGAAATACTTATTTTTATTGTTGTAGACATGTGATTTTTGTTGTCAATTGTCTTGACATAAGAATACGATAGTTTGGTCTTAGCATTGCTAATCTTTTTTTTTTTTAAAGAAAATATATTTTTTATATAGTGGTCAATTTGATTGTTCAAGGAAATTTTAAGTCAACGAGTATTGTTGCATGTGGTGATGATTACCTGTATGATATGATGAATGATTGTGATTATTTTTCTTCAATTTATTACTATAAAATCATTATATATTATAGTATCAGTTGTATGACCTTAGTGGTTACTATATCATCTAAGCAACTAAATTCGGAGGGCCGAATTTCTTAAGGGGGGAAGAATGTAATAATCCAGATATTTGAGAATTAAAAAATAATAATAAATTAAATTAATTAACTTGTAATGGCTCAACAAATTAAAATAAATAAATAAATTATATTATATGATTATAATATAAATATATATTTACTATTTATTATAGTTGGGTGTCAAAATGAAGCTCGTAGCTTGATGGTATTGGGGATGATCAAATATTCCTTAGCTCTTTAGTTTGAATTCTCAGTAAGGCAATGTAAAAGCCCAAATAAAAAGGTTAGAGAGAGAGAGAGAGAGATAGTAGCCAATATTAACATTAATAGGATTTTTTTTTCCTTCTATTTCCCATCGACTTCAACACTATGAGAAAGAGATTTCAGCTGTGAGAAATCCCAACCCCAATCGCTTTTCTCCGTCTCTTTGTTTTCCTTCGCTCGTCGGTCACTTCCCCACTTGTGTTGCCAGTGTCCGTCTGACCACCGTCGGTGAATCTGCTCTCTGCCCAAATCGCCACTTTTCTCTCTCATTTGAATACATGTTCAGTTTTTCCCCCTTAATCTGTGCATGGCTGATAGTGTCTAGGAGTATTTTGTTTTGATTCCTCTCCTCGTCCTTGCTGGATGTGTTGTGGGGATTGTTGAAGCTTGATTTGGCTAAGGTAAGTTTTTATCAATGGTTTTGGCTGATATGTTATGAAGAATAAACGTTTAAAATATGATATATTTTTATGGATTAAGACTGATTATTAGCATAGATTTGAGGCTGGAAAGAATAGTAAGCATATATATTGATGCTTGAAAGTGTTTGACAAGAGGTTTGCAAAGTAATAAGTTTGATAGCATAGTTTGAGTTTGATTGCATCCAAGGTGTTTGATAAAATGTCTAAGAGAAGAAATTAATAGGAATGTTGTTAAAAGTTGCTAGATAGCTATAAAGCATATGATATAAGAAGACTGTAAGGAACTTGAATGATATGTTATTTTGAGAATAGCCTTGTTGAGAAATTAGAATTATAAGGCCTTGAGATTAAAATTGACGTTTGAAGTTATTTGGATAATATTATGGAGTAATAATGTTGTTTTGTATGTTGATATGTAGAAAGCATATAAGGTGTTTGGTGAAATGTTCAAGGAATAAGGATATTTATTCCTATGTGTTTCCATAATATTTTGGTGGTGGATAGAAATTTATATGCTATTTTGAAGTGACTCAACAATTTTAATTTAGGAGACTTATGGATGCTTAAGCATGTATCTTTGTTGGGAATTCCTTTGGGGGAGTTTTTAAAGAAGAAAATTTTAGATAAACCAAAGTTGCTCTTGCTTTATGTGGAAATTGAAAGGAAAGGGTAAAGGATTGCTTGATTGAATGTGTGTGTGTGTATATATGTAGTTATCGTGGTGGTTATGTCATGGTTATTAAGCTGAACTTTGAAGCATGTTAAAAAAAAAGTAAAGAATGTTCTCTTAAGGTTGATATAATGAGTTTAACATCTAAGAGTGGTGTAGTTCGATTATTCACGTAAGAGATTAAAATTTAAGTTTTTGTCTATTTTAACTCCTTGCCATTTAAGAGTTTTGTTGATTAACGTACAAACTTAGGTGGGATTGATATGAAGAATTTGTATTGAATGAGAAACTAGAAAAATTGTATGAAAAGTCATAATTGATGGATTTGTTTGGATTCTAGGAGGAGGAGAAGAGATTAATTTGGAAGTTGATAAGTTGGAGAAAGAAGTATAAATATAAGTATTACAGGTGAGTGAATAACGTCTCATTATAAATGTTAATTGATATTTTGTACCTGTTATATTTTTAGTTAATTTATTTACCACATTCTCTAATTGTGACTTTATCAAAGAAAGTTTGTTAACTTATCTCAGGTTAACATATTGAATTTGAAGGAAAGTTTTGAAATATTGTTTGTGAACTTTCATGCTGAGGTATTTTATTATGCCGTAGTTTATGTGAGTTATCATGTTATTAAAAGAAGAGCTTTTATTGCTTTGATAAGTTCGCCCCAAGCATGCTTGAAAACAATTTTTTAGAGGACTGAATACGTAAAGTTTGGTTACTAACGTGATCATTGTTAGTCCTTGGTGCACCATGGTTAACCTTGAGCTCGCTTGATATTCGTGGGATTTGTTCTCACACTTGTTATTCGTGGGTCTTGTACCTGCACTTGTTTCGTAGCCTCGTGCCACGCTTGTTTTGTGGCCTCGTGCTGCACTTGATTGGTTATTTACCCCCGTGGACTGTGTGTCCACGCTTGTTTCGTGGCTTCGGGCTGCGCTTGGTTATTTACCCTCGTAGACTGTGTGTCCATGTTTGTTTCTCGTTCTGTTTAAGTCCTCATTCAGAATGAGTTTTTTCGTACTAGTTGGTACTTAATTTTATCGATGAGTTATTTGTTGACTTGTGTGTTTTGATGATTATAATTTCCAAGTGTTTAAACAAAAACAAGCGAAGAACATTTAATAAAATGATCTGATAAAAGCATTTTATAAAAGCTTACTCGAGCATAACTTTTGTATGCTCGAGCAACATCATGTGCAAGGCTAAACCAGATACATCTTAAGGAAGTCTTACTCAAGCAACATCGTGCAGTGTAGAGGAATAATCAAAGCAAGATTCTGGTCTTGGAACCTTGCTCGAGCAGAACTCGCAGGTTGCTCGAGCAACATCGAACTGAGCAAAGAATCAGTAAGGCAAAAGCATACTCGAGCATAAGATAAAAGCATGCTTGAGCACTTTGCTCGAGAAGGCTTAAAAGGTTGCTCGAGCAAAGTCGGGCAACCAAGTGTTCTCAAAATGTTCAGAATCCTTACTCGAGCAAATTATGAAAGGTTGCTTGAGCAGAATCAAACAACGTTGAACCTCATTGAGTAAATGAATCTTGCCCGAGCATGAATTTATTCATGCTCGAGCACCATGCTCGAGCAGACTAAAAACTATGCTCAAGCATCGACGAAATAAGTGTATTCAGCTTGATACTTTGGTTTAAGTGGAAGCTTTGCCCGAGCATGATTAAATCATGCTCGAGCAACATGCTTCGAGCAACCAAAAAAGTATGCTCGAGCATCAGCGATCCAAATGTGCTTTCAACTGATTCATAAAGGGCTTGCCCGAGCATGATAAAATCATGCTCGCGCAACATGCTCGAGCAAAGGAATTTTCCTGCTCGAGCATCAGCGACCAAAAGTATTTTCTTGAGTAATCTAAAGGAGCTTGCTCGAGCAAGCTTGGACTGATTGCTTGAGCAATATCATCCCTGTTTTTCAAATCACCGTCTACGAGATTCATGAATCATTGAATGGATTAATATCTCTTCGATTATTGCTTATGGTGTTTACCAAATGCTTTTAACCAATTTGTTCATGAGTTTCAGACTATTCAGACGTAGATTACCGGCGGATTTGAATAAAGCAATCTCGCCTGTCAGAGACATTAAATGCTGCTACCTAAACCGTGATACTCTCGGAGACAGATATTCTGAACGAAGTAAAGCCAACTCTGATATTCTCTGACTTCACATTTAATGCCATTTCACAACAGGCATAACAAAAAGAATGAAAGAGAATGTCCACTCTGCACATTCCACCTAAGTACTCAGACGGCGAAATCCTCAAAAAAATGCATCATTTGTCTAACGGACATATTCAAGAGACTCAACGGCTACTTCATGAGCTTCAACAACGGTCATTAATGGAAACAACTATAAATACAAGAAGCATTCAATTCGCCAACAACTGAAATGTGCAATCAATTCGAGTTTAATATCATTCGCTATTTCAACTGTATCATTAACTATACTTCAATGTTCATCTGTTTATCAACTCGTGAGGAGTACTTAAACAATTATTTCATCGTTAAGTTGTGTCTTAAGGTTGTGGAACCTTAAGAGAGGGTGTATTAATTACAACTTGTAAGGGGGAGTGGAGTCCGAGAGCGAGAGGACCATCCTTCGATTACAGTGAGTGTAATTGTTCTTGAGAAATAGTGAAATCCCAGGAGTTCTGGGGACTGGACGTAGGTCAGAGTATTGGACCGAACCAGTATAAATTGTCTTGTGTTCTTTTATCTTATTGGTCTCTATTTCGTTTATTCACGAGAGAAATCTTTAATTTTTAAAGATCACCTATTCACCCCCTCTAGGTGATATTTCATCTTCATTATTTGCTTATCTAGTATTTTTTATTAATAAACCTTTTATATAATGACATCTACGTTTATGAAATTGTGCTTGCTTAATTTATTCATTTAGTATCTTCTTTACTTATTTTAAAAGGGACGTTATCCACTGGAAATCTTTTGGCCTCAAATAGACTTGCAGACCTTGCACCTTCAATTGAAGAGTAAAGACTGTCATTACTAACCAAGCTTGTAGTTATATTTTGGAATAACTGCTAGTGGATATACAACTAAGATGTCATGTATATATTATTATATGTAGCTTAGATGCTCCACGTAGTCTATAGGTGGGATCCTTGTCTTCCCTTGTAAATTAGACTATATGTACATGTATATGCTATAGTGAGCTCCGAATGTTATTATGAGTATTATTTAATGTCCGTATATAAATTTAAGGCTTAAGAAATGTGAGCTACTCATATTTCGTGCTTCGATGATCCCTTAGTTTTTAGGGCGTGACACTTTTGGCATCACAATTTTGAAAAAGGACTCCAAAAGTTATTGTGATGCCAAAACAAGGGATTTTTGGCATCCTAATTTAAATTTAGGACGTCAAAAGTGAACCCTGGCACCATATCTAGAGCCAAAAGCAATATTTTTGGCATCCTAAATATATTTTAGGACGCCAAAGTCATTTCAATTGGCGTCTTAAATTGGTTTTAGGACGCCAAATCAACCCATCCTATGAGATTTTTCTTTTGTGTGTGTGTGTGTGCGTGTGTCAAAATATGACAACTCATCCCTCGATCTCATTGTCTCATTTCACCATCTCTTTCTTGACTTCACTCATTGTCTCAGTCCAAGCTCGCTAGCACGGATCGTCGTCCCAGCTTGGATCAAGCACTAAATGAACCTCATCATTTGTGATGTTCGTAGCTTCTCGATCAAATCTATCGGAACCTCACTCTTTTGTCCCACCCTTTCCTTCATTCCCTCCTCTAAACCATCACGTCCAACCAGCCTTTCTCCGAGTCCATTGATCTCGTACCGTGATGTCGTCGATCTGTTTGGATTTTGTTTTTACTTTTCTTTTGATTGTTAGATTTGAAATTTTGGATCTATTAGTCTAATTGTTAGATCTGTTAGTCTAAGTGTTAGATCTATATTTTTGGTTCCAGATTGTCCTCGATCTGTACTGTGATCTGTATTATCGCATTTTTCATGTACATCCTCTTATTTAGTTGTATATTGTTGATTGTTGTTGTGTTGTTCTTACTGGTTCTTCTTCCACAGCCAAGCCCTCGAACTTGAGGTTTGAGGGGGTTTTTTAAAAAGGAAAAAGCAAAAAGTAATATGGTGTCCTAAATGTTTTAGGACACCATAAGTGTTCACTTTAGTGTCTTAAATTTTTTAGGACGCCATAAGGCCCTACTTTCTACATCCCCTGATATATAGGTGTTCCCCAAGAAAATGACATTAAAAGGGTTTAAAAACAGAGGTTGTAGACCTTTCTGTAGTAGTCCAAAAACTCTTAAATACCCCTGTGATCAAGTGGTAATAGGATAGAGAAAGGTGGATGGGAGGGCCCATTTATGTTCAGTTATTGGATTGTACGATATGATTTGAAATGTTATTTGAAATTGGTTCCCATTCTTGTATGCCCTACAAATTAATCTGTAGTTACTGGAACTTCAAATTAAATCTCACCCATAGAAATTAACTTGTATACCCTACAATCCAATTTTACATACCTCAAACCGGATTGCCACTAATAAGATCGTGTTGGTGGAATGTATGTTAAATATAAGCAAAGTTGGAAAGATGTTAAATTTTAAGGCAATGAAATTTAATGTTTTTATTAGTCTATGCAAAATATGTTGAAAGTAACTTATAAATAAGACTAAATGAGTATTTTGTAACTTTTTAATTTTCTCAATTTAGTTTATTCTTTTTTTTTATTAAAAAAAGCTATATTCATATAGCCGCCATACGTGATCACCCTACTTTTCTATTATTATTTGTAGGATTCAATGATACCAGTTGATTAAATCAAATTAATTGACTAGTAGGTGGAGTTGGTAAAATTATCTGACTTATTTAAATTGATCAGAAAACAAAAGAATTTGTTTAGCTATCCTGCTAGATTTTCTAGGTCTTGAATTTGAATCACATAAAAAACACTTGTATTGAAAGAAGTAACCCCAACCGAATACTAAATGATAATATCAAAAAAAAAAAAAAAACTTGTTTAACTGGCTTGCGTTTAGGTGGAGTTTACTTATTTATTCCTAAATATAAAACCTCAATTCACTCATTTTCCTATAGTTATAATTTTTAACCCAATTAATATCCTATTGATTGCATATATCACGGCATTTTAAGGAAAAAAAAAATGTTAAAATTATTAATTTAACTAATTTCTTATCCTTAAATTTATTATCCTTAAGGATTGGAGCTAGGACTTTGTATAATTAAGGGACGGAATAAAACCTCATGTAATTTTTTTTTTTTTTTTTTTTTTTTAAAAAAAAAAACAATGACGAAATGTATGCACTGTGTATATACCTTTTTTTTGGCTATAGGTATATTGCTTCATTCATTCAATCAATACAAGTCCATACATAAGTTCGCAACAATATATAATAGTACCAGTTCATCAAAACAACATCAAAAAAGGACCTAACCCCAAACAAAGCAAAATATATTCATCAGGTCCTCTAGGAATAGTCTTTAAATCATTCTCCAGCAGTCTCCTCAGCTGATCTGGGGGTTGCAAGACCCAGTCATTTGAGCAATACCCGCCAAGTGTAGCTTTAAGAATCTAGTCAGCTACTAAATTTGTTTTCCTAGAAATCCAATTAAATGAATGGTTTCTAATTATTTTCTTTGGCTCTTGAATATTCTGAAGGATATTTATACACCTCCAATTATGAATAGGGGAGTCTTTAATAATGAAATTAATCAACAATTGGTTATCTGACTCAAAACAGATATCCCAAAGTTGGTTGTCATGGGCGTCTTTTGAGGCTTCAAGAAAAGCAATTGCTTCAGCCATAAATGTTGATGTAGTTCTAGAACAACCAACCATTCGGATCCCATACTACAAAAGCTATGGCAGCTCTATTTTCCTCTTGTGAAAACGCACAATCAGTATTAATTTTAAGCATATTACCTTCAGGCAATTTCCACAGTTGCAAACCACTCTAATCGTATTTATAAGTCCCTTTTAATTAAATCACACATACCAAGGAGAGGTAGTTAGTTCAATAATTATGAGATAAATTTTCAACTTTGCCCTAATCTATGAATGTGTATCTTCCAACTCTTTCTTTTCTCTCTATTTTCATTGATATAATTAATATGGGCAAAATTATCACAATCTCATTTATTATCTGATAGAGAACTTATAAATAAAACCAGTTTTTTTGGTTAAAAATGACTTATAAATAGAACTTGAGTGGTATACTATTTGTTGGTGCCATGAAGAGAATTCTCATAGAATTATTATATAGCGGACGTAATCACTTACGTCACATCTCTTCTCCTTTGTCTGAAATTTCCAGTAAAATATGCTTGCCCTGTCGTGTTATTAAAGGCCAATTAATTAAAGAGGGAATCAAACCTCATAATGGAGCACTAAACAAAGCTAAAAACAAGCTTTAATTTATATGAAGAGGCCGCCTGCAAGAATAATTTGGTTCAAATTATTGGATGCTTCAAGACTATAAGGTCCATTTTTTTTGGAGTTCAACACAAATTCACCATTTCTCAGGGATATTTTTTTCTTTTAGACTCATTGTGAACCGAAGATTTAATTAACATTCTCATACTACTAGTCTACCATATTTTATAGGTTGTCTCAGATACATGACCAAGTTCATACTCCCATGAATTGTCATTACGTATTTACGGGATCACTCATGACTTCTTTTCCTTTTGTCGGTTTCGAGTAGCATATATACTCCTTTATAAGTTCTTTATTATAAAACACAAACTAACCATTCATACAAACCAATAAAATCAGTTAAAGTCATTAAAGTTGTCCTAAAATTTAAATAATTTCTAATATTACTCCTACTAGATGTACTAAACTCTAATATTATATTATTATTACTCTCACTCACTACCCCTATTAATTATGGACATACATGAAAAAAAAACAATTAATGCTACTTGGAAACACACAAGTGCCATATAAAAAGGACCAAATGCACTTACTAGTTGGTGCTTTATAATAAAAACCAGAAGGAGTATATATGTGTGTGTGTTCTTCTGCATGGCTTTATCATAATTAAAGGCAAACAAAATAATAAAACAAATCACACAGTGGAGCATAAAACAAAGCTTTATGAACAGGTAATAATATGGGGCAAGGGGCCTGATCCTTTTCCGGTCCCCACAACATTTACATATTTTTCTCAGTTGCTTTGATTATTAGATTGTACATAAAATAAATGACATTTTGATATCTTTCAGACATAAAATAATGAGGTTTTTGGGAAAAAAAAATTGCAGTTTTTTTATAAAAAGATATACTAAAATTTTGCAGTTTTAGTTTATTAATATGTTGAAAAATCATAAAAAATTTAAAACTACACAATTTCATTGAAGTGAAATAGCAAAATGTTACCCATACATGCATGTTAGGTAGAATATAATAGTTTAAACAAAAACAGAGAGGGAAAAAAAACATTTAGGAGATCCGTACCTTAAAATAATAGTAGCCATTATAGAGTGGACAAACTTAGAGATATATAGACTTGAAAGTCCCTGCGCAGCCCCTAATAATAGCAGAACATGTCTTCTATATAAAGCACATCAAATCTTCAATCCACAAACACACAAATTCACAAGAGCCGATCCAAGTTTTCATCTTCGTTCCAAGTTTCCATGGAGAGAAAAACTCACATAGCCGTTGTACCCAGTCCTGGCTTTAGCCATCTCATACCTATTGTTGAGTTCTCAAAGCGACTTGTTCATCTTCACCCCAACTTTCATGTCACCTTCATTATCCCTTCGCTAGAGTCTCCCCCTAGTTCCTCCACAGCATATCTTCAAACTCTTCCTTCAAACATTGAATCCATTATCCTTCCTCCTATTAACAAACATGACCTACCCCAAGATTCTCACTTATCAATCCAAATGGAACTCACAGTCACCAAATCTTTGCCTTCTTTACGTCAAGAATTGATGTCCTTGAACTCCAAATCTCCTTTGGCAATTCTTGTCGCTGACCCTTTCGCGTCCGAGGTACCAAGTCTCACAAAGGAACTCAATCAAAATGCTTTGTCTTTCATTTACTTCCCCTCATCTGCTTCAACTCTTTCCTACTGCTTTTATCTTCCAACCCTCCATGAAAATATTTCTGGTGAATTTAGAGATGCACCTGAACCTATCCAGATTCCGGGTTGTGTCCCGCTCCATGGTCGTGATCTAGCCGAACCCGTTCAAAATCGATCAGCCGAACATTACAAACTGGCCCTCCAACGAAGTGAGAGATTGTTGTCTGTTGATGGGATATTGGTTAATAGCTTCACGGAGCTGGAAGAAAGGGTAACAAGAACCATGGCACAAAAAGAAAGTGGGTATCCACCTGTGTACCCGATCGGACCTATCACTCAACCCGAGTCAAACATTGAGGAAAAAGGGTCGGAGTGTATGAAGTGGTTGGAGAATCAACCACCTAGCTCTGTTTTGTTTGTTTCTTTTGGAAGTGGTGGGACCCTGTCTCAAGACCAAATCAATGAGCTAGCTTTTGGCTTGGACTTAAGTGGCCAGAAATTCTTATGGGTCCTAAGAGCACCAAGTGATTCGGTTAATGCTGCTTACCTTGGTTCATCAAATAAAAATAATCCTTTAGATTTCTTGCCAGATGGGTTTTTGGAGAGAACCAAAGAGAGAGGTTTTGTCATTCCTTCTTGGGCACCTCAGATTCCAATCCTTGGTCATAATTCTACTGGTGGGTTCTTGAGTCATTGTGGTTGGAACTCTACACTTGAGAGTATACAAAATGGCGTGCCATTGATAGCTTGGCCACTTTTTGCTGAGCAAAAGATGAATGCTGTTATGTTAACTGATGATTTGAAGGTGGCGTTGAGGCCAAAGGTTAACGAAAATGGCATAGTGGAGAGGGAAGAGGTTGCAAAAGTGGTGAGGACTTTAATGGAAGGTGAAGAAGGTAAAGAGATTCAAAAGAGAATGAAGGAATTAAGCTATGCTTCCATTAATGCACTCAAAGAAGATGGTTCTTCCACAAAGGCGCTATCTCAAGTGGCACTCAAATGGAAAAATACTTAAATGAGATATATGACTGATAAGGCAAAACTTTATAATGCCTAATAAACTCCACAAGGATACGGGCCGTATCAAGTAATAAAGTGATAAGAAAAATATTATTCCCATGAGGATTTTAGTACCAAAACTTCAGTTAAGCATTAATTTTACACTTTTATTTAAGTTGAGCAAGCCAAATTAAATTTAATTAAAGGAAAAGAAAATAAAAATAAGCAAACTACGAAAATAATCAAATGAGCAACCCAGAGTCACTAATCCATTATTAACTTCATAAACCTTGATTTTACTAATTTAGTTAGCCTTAATATCAATGTTGTTAATCTCAAGTATAAATAGCTATAAGTGCCTATCGGTCCACTTACAACTTTCTCTTGAGTATAATTTGTTATGTCTAACGTAATTACTCAAGAGGCAATAAAACTCGAACACACTCTTCAACAATTATATGGGGTCATTAGGTAAATATCTATCCTAATTGCAAATTAAAGCATAATCTAATGTCATATTACTTAATCTCATAGCTTAATTAAAATTCCCTTCGTCAAGATAAATCCTAATTCTCAAATTCATATTCAATGATGACCAGTCACTAAATAGATAAAGCTAAACAAGATTAAGTAACCAAAATTAATATTAATTATAACTAAATAATGAAAACAAAGTTTAATCCACCTATAAGTTCATAGCTACTCTAGATTGCAAAACAAACTAGCCACACATGGCTTTAATCTAGATCAACACAGCAGCAACAACAGATTCAAAATTTGAAACCATCATGAGAATCAAAGTAAGACAGTAAATTAAGAATGAACGAGCTCCTTTAGTCCAACCATGAGGAATGAAGATGATGAACAGTGCTCCACTTTCCACGAAAGCTCCCAAATTCGCGTGCTCGTCGCTGCTCCTTTGTTGCGTTCTGATTTGTCTACTAAAAAGGGTGGTGGTTAGGTTGTGGAGGTCGCTGGCGATGATGGAGGTGATGGTAGAGGTCGCTGGCAACGGAGAAGTGATGGTGAGGTCATGAGAGCGTGAAGGTTGAGCATCTCTGTTGCCGCCGTGATCTGCTTTGTTCACTCTTGCGAAAAATGACGATCTCCCTCCCCAAATGCCGCGGCTGCTCTTCCCTCTTTTTTCTGTAGCTTTTTCTTTTGTTTAGGTCTTCAATTCCATTTAATTTGTGGGCCCAATTGTCTCAAAATGTGGCGTGCTTCCTTGGGCCTTGAAACTATCATCTTCAATTCTATTCAATTTTGTGGGGTCCAATTGTCAAAAGATGCCATTAATTCCAAACGGTCAAAGCATTCAATCCATTAAATAATCATGCCCCTGATCCTTACACCTCTATTATCATTTAAAGGAAAATATAGTACTATTATTATTATTTAAAGAAACTTAAAAACTTATTTTCTAAGTCGAAATCCCTCAAATGATACACCCAAATTGATATCTCTAATAATCTTAAGAAAATCTAATAATCTTAAAAAAAAAATCTGTTAATTTAGCATTGATGACTCCTCAAATATATCAAAATATTCTCAAATCTATTAAAAATGAGAAGTCATCAATGACAATTGTGTAAAAAGGGTTTTTTTTTTTTGCCGACTAGATTATAAAGGGCACTTTTGTACCGATTCTCCAATTGGTGGATAATCTTTTAGATTTCCTACTGGTTATTGAACCCATAGAAAAATAATACTTCATCCATATCTTTTTATAAGAAACAATCACAGGTACAAAATAAGCTTTTAAGACCGGACAAAAGAGGCATCGTAAGACTGGATTCGCGACCAGTCTTGTTCCAAGCGGTCTTAAAATTTGTAACTTTTAAGATTGAACCCGAACCGGTCTTAAAGAAACTTTTTTAGACCAGAAATTTAAAACATTAGGTCTTAAAAGGCGTACTATATAGACCTGATATATTTTTGTTCGGTCCTAAATGGAAAATCTAGTTTTAATATAGTCTACCTCCCAAATCTCTTCAATAACCCCATAATAAGGCATGACTGCCAATTTAGGCCTCTTGTCTTTTGAACTGGAGAAGTGCATAGATTCAGCCTCTAACATAACACCACTATTTTGGATGGTGCTCCTATCATCTAGGGACTTCGTGTAAAATGTATAACCATTGATCACATACGAATTCCAACTTATGACATCAACCTCAGGATCATGTGCTAACCATTTGATTGTATCAGAAACACATTCCTCGCCCTTGACCTTTTGTTTGAACCAATTTGCAAAAGTTCTATTGTGCTCCTTAATTAACCTTTATTCAGTCATTCGATGATTTTCTTTCCTTACAGCTTTTTTATGTGCATCTATGTTGGCTTGAACTTTATCAACATTATTCAAGATGTATAAGTAGACTTGTGACAATTCATCAGGATGCACACTCTTTATTGAAGCTCCTCATCTACCCACTTCAGCATGCTGATGTGTAGGAAGCCCAATATGTCTTACTTTGGCCAAATAATTTTGACAAACTTCCATGGCTTCTTCGTAGAAACATATTTCGAACAATTGATGCTTCTGGCCGGTATGCATTCTTCACATACCCTTTTAGGAATTTCATAGATCTTTCAATTGGGTACATCCACCGTAAATGAATAGGGCCGTACAACTTTATCTCCCTCGCTACATGAACAATTAGACGAACCATGATGTCAAAAAATGTAGAAACAAAAAGCTTCTCAAGCTAGCACAAGATAAGGTATCCTTCATTCTCCAATTCATCTAAATTTTCAATCTCAAAACTTTATTACAAACTGCATTGAAGAAGAAACAAAGCCTAGTCAAAATGTGTTGAAGATCATATTCGGCGATGCCTCGAATAGCTACTAGGAGTAGCTGTTGCATTAAGACATGACAATCATGAGACTTTTAACCTATTAATTTCAAGTCCTTCATCGATCTTAAAATTTGAAGAATACCCCGAAGGAACTTTTGTCCCATGTAAACACTCACAAAAACTTCGTTTCTCATCCTTAGACAAAATCCTTGGATGTAAGTCTTAGCGTATTCCCATTGCTTGCAAATCCAATCTTGCCTTCACACCATCCTTGGAACTACCTTATATGTTGAGAAGCGTGCCAACAAATACTATCACATACATTTTTCTCCACATGCATGACATCAATACGGTGTCTCACATCAAGATTGTGCCAATATCGAAGATCAAAGAATATAGATCTTTTTTCCATATATTTGTTTCTTTTCTACTCTTTGCGGTCTTACCGAATATGACACCGATATTTTTCACCTTCTCATAAACTTGCTCCCAGGTCAATGCCACCGGAGCATCTTGATACTCTTGTCCATCAAAAAAGCTTTCTTTAATCGACGATATGGGTGGCCCCATCTAAGAAATCTCCTATGTCCAAGATAAACTGTCTTTCTTCCATATTGAAGTTGATGGTAGTATGTGCCTTCTTCAAATATTGGTCATGCTTTATGGCTTTTTACACTATATCCTGACATGTTACCATATGCTGGGAAGTCGTTTATAGTACAAAATATCATGGCTCCTAATTTAAAAACCTCCTTCTTGAAAGAGTCAAAAACATCAACACCTTCTTCCCACAACTCCTTCAAGTCTTCAATCAAGGGCTCAAGGTAAACATCTGTAAATGGAGCTATATACCCAAGAGGGGGGTGAATTGGGTATTTTAAAAACTTTTCAGAATATGCTGTTTTGAAGTAATGAAACCGAGAGATAAACAGAGGAGGAAGGGAAGGAAAGCTTGCACAAGAGAAATTATCCTGGTTCGGTCTTATCTTTGACCTACATCCAGTCCCAAGCCACACTTGGGATTTTCAATCCACTATACTCACAAACCGATTACACACTGTACTCAAGAGTAGTTCTCTCTCTAGAACTCACTCCCCTTACAAGTTGTAATCAATACACCCAACCACCAAGTCCCTCGACTTGTGGTTATCTCAATCAATAAATGATTTACAGATAGAACTCTCTCACAGAGCGAGATAAAATGAACACGAAGTACAAGTATCGATTGATACAATACAAGTGAAAGCTGAACACAATAAATGACACTTAGTAAATTTTCGCTCTCGTAGGTGTATCGGCTTGAGAAGAAGTTAATGAACTCTATTTATAGGTAGAGAACATTAAATGACCGTTGAATGATGAATCCAACCGTTGTAGGTGATTAGCATTAAGTCTGGTCATCTTCTCTCTCTAGACTCCAACTAATCCAGGTGCAAATATGGTCTGATGTGGAACTCTGAGGATTTGCCCGTTGGAGAAGAGTTTACTTGATGAAGAAAGCATTCTTGACCGTTGAGAATGCGTGCTCAGATGGATTATCCAAAAGAAGGTTGATTTGCAGAAGTGCATTAAATGCACTGTACACTTTTGCTTTATGGCTTTGACCTTCAATAATCTTCATCTGTGCTAACTGAAATTCACTCAACAAACTTGTTAAACATAGTTGGGTTCATAGGTGAATGATTCATGAAAGCAATTAGAACAAACAAGAGTGATATGCAAATTCGCATAATTCAAAAATTGGTTTCAGCGTTGGTTACTCGAGTAAGTTCTTCGTTACTCGAGTAAGTCACTGTGTGAGAGAGTCTTTATTGCAGTATCCAAAAGGATACTCGAGTAAGCAGCTTCCAGAAGCAAACCATCGAGACTTGAACTTTTGAAACCAAAGTCTTTACTCGAGTAAGTTAGTGGTTTACTCGAGTAAGCAACCATTGGCTTGAAAACTTAAAATGTAAGATGCCTCTTTTGGAGTAAACAAATTCATACTGGAGTAAGCACGAACATGAGTTAAGTTGTAAATCATTTTAAGAGTTCTTTACTCGAGTATGAAAAATTATACTCGAGTATGCACGAGTTTAGAAAAACTTGGGAGCTTTCTGTAAGACCCTTTACTCGAGTAAGTCAATGCATACTCGAGTATACACTCAAGTTCAAAAGTTCATTTGCTCTCGGTAAGTCCAATACTCGAGTATAGAAATCTATACTCCAAAGTATTGATTTAACTTGTAAAGATTGGTTGCTCTCTGGATGGCCTTTACTCGAGTTTGTAAACCTTTACTCGAGTAAGTCATAATTTGAAAAACACATTTGCTTTCTGGATGACCTTTACTCAAGTATGTAAAACCTTTACTCGAGTAAGTCATAATTTGAAAAACACATTTGCTTTCTGGATGACCTTTACTCAAGTATGTAAAACCTTTACTCGAGTAAGTACGTGTAAAATCCAATTGGGCAATCCTTTAACAATCCTATACTCGAGTAAGCTTTCCTTTACTCGAGTAAACAACTGATAAATGGTTTTACACAGATCTTGCAAAAACTTCAACACATGTTCACAATTGTTGTTAATCATCAAAACACATTGAGAACTAACAACATCAATGTCATTTCTGGGTTGTTTTGGTCTTGAAATGAACATAGACAGCATGATGCATGAACCTACAATAATGACGTCAGGGAATTAGTATATATGTATGTGAGTGTCTCACATTTAGGTTATGTACTCATAGAAGAAGATACTTTATAAACATGAGAATAATTGCATTAGTAAGCTCTTGTTTATCAAACAACAGGGAAATTAAATCATCTTGGTCAACCAAGATCGGGTTCTTACTACGGAGGCCTACTTCTATATTAACAGGCCCTCCAACTTGTTTATTGGATACCTTAAGGACAATTTTGTCCTTAGCATTCAACTTACCCGTGTCAACAACTTCAAGAGGGACTGGAGCTTCAGGAGGAGTAGAAACATGTACAAGCTTTACTGGCCGCAAGATGAAGGTTCCCTTGACATCACTCACAACCTTCAGTTGACTAGTTGGGAGAGGGACAGGTGCATCAATGATCACCTCTTCAACTAACACTCTGACTTCATCATCATCCATTTGTTGGTGGTGTACAGTTGATTCCAAGTTGTAGACAGTCCCTTTTGCAACTAATCATCCATTAGGATCCTCCACATACATGTCATAAGGTTCCTCTGACTGTCAAATAATGCAACTAGCTTTAGTGCTCTGTTGCATAGGTGCAAGTGAGTGTGGCAAGGGAACAGTGGTATCTGGACGAGAGTTCGCAAGCACCATCATTTCCTCCTCATCTTTTCCAGCTAGGCTTGAAAATTTGCTCTTAATGTAGCTTCTCGCTCCGCTGCTTTGGCCACTGCATCCTTAGTCGCTATGACCAGTGTATGTTTCATCTCCTCGGGTAACCATACTTTGTTTATGGTGTTTAGATTTACCAAAGTATTGTTTCAGGCCTACCTATCCTCCAATCCCCCTTACACGCCCCGCGTGATCCAGTTTTTCAGTCACAACGGTTAGAACATTATTCCTCCCGTCCGACACAAAAGATCCCTCCGCTTCTTTCTTTTTAAGATCTTCCTATAAGATACAGATAACGAGAAGCTTAGTAATGAAACATGTTAAGTAACTAAAAAATAACAATAACGATACTTACAATTCTTTCAGCAACTAGACGAGCTTGTTCACTCGTGTGAGCGTTGCTTGGCTTTTGTCGAATATACAACTATAACTCCTCGTGACGTATCGGAGATGATAGATCATGTATCGTAGAAGGATTGGATTCAGATTCATCCTCCAATCTCTACCGCTTGGCCGCCATTAACTCTTTTTGGGCCTTTTCATATCGCCACGAGAAGCTCTATGTGGGCAATCATTCTTTCTCCCGATCTCTTGTGCTTATTCCCTTCTTTTTTGTGAATCAAAATTGAAAACAACTATTAATTATGAATTCTAGCTATCTCACTAACAGAAACTAGAGAACGCTTGCTTGATATGAACCTCAAACACTAGTCAGATTCACTTCATCAAGTTTCAAGACTTTGTTAAGGAAGATGTAGAATTGTAGAAGAAATTGGGAGAAACAGAGGAAATGGAGTTGCAGAACTGCTGACAACTCAGTCAATTCATTCATTCATCACAACTGGTTCCTACACATATTAGTCTAACCTCTTATATATAGTTAGAGGCTTGACTCTTAAGGCCCAATAATAGCTTGCACCGAAACCTTTACACAGTTAACATACTAACTAACTAACTAACAGCAATGTCTAACCACTATCTACTATAACAGAACTAAGACTATAATAATGGCTTGACTCTTATGCCATTATTATTTCCCTAATTACCTACTTAGTATTTTACCTTTTTACAGTTTACATATCAGACTTGCATAGAACTAAGACATGCTCCTTTGATGCAGGACAATGGATGGAAATGTATACTTCTATTCACACAACAAACCATCTAACTAACAGGGATTAGATGAACACAATAACATTCACATATCTGCACAGGCTAATATCCAAACAAAAGGGCAAACAAAACTAAATATAAACTCACCAAAGCTTCAGGAGTGGTCCGCATCTAAACAAATTGTTACTAAGTTTGTTCATTAAGAAATGTGTAATTGTCGCAAGGATTAGGGCAAGGCTCACCAGCTGGAACCTCGACAAAAATATAGTTGTTAGCTAGATAGGTCTTAAACTTCCTCCAGCGATCAGTACAATATGACAATGTCTTATGCAACGCCCGTCCTAAATGCACCTTTATTTATCAGAGTTATAGCGCAGGGATCGAAATGATTTGGATGACTTAATTGCGAAATAAAACTTTCATAAAAATAACTTAGTTTGAAAACATGAGGATAAATTTTTGTGATTCGAATCTATCCTATCACAATGATATCTATCCCATAGTGGGATGTAAATACATTAATCCAAAAATAGACAAATGATAAACGAAATCATATAGTCCATCTATTCATACTATCTCAAAAGTCCCTTTTGCTGTAACCCTTACAGCTGCATCTTTCCTCTAGATCCCGATCCACTACCTGTCTCTTTCATGCGGTCTGGAGTTCAAATGAATGAACCCTAGGGGTAATAGTTAATCTCATATGTAGGTATGAAATATAAATCATAGTATAACACATGTATAAGTATAGAATAATTTATAGTAAACAAATTGAACCGTAACTATAGTTATCGGCCAAGGACCGCAGCCCTATTGTAGGACACGCAGCCCTATGAGACACTCAGCCTCAATCGATAGCTAGGATACACACAAGCAAATTATCTAGCAACCATGATCAGTCATACATGAATACATACATACAAGCTAATGAGATAACAGTTACTCACCTCAAGCTTGAATCCTTAATTGGTCTCGGTAGATGTTGGGATCGGTAGAGGTGTCAATGTATGCCTATAGACGTTTATCATTGTCATTGGTAACTTCTTGCATCACAAAGTAACTAACTACGTGAATTAATTTTTAGAAGATTAAAAAATGGGTTAACCCCTAAAAATTCCCTTACTAATAATACCCCTTTTTAATTATTATTAAATAATAATAACACTCTTTTATTTATTATTAATTAATAATGTTAGATATGATTAGTTTTGATGATGTCTAATATAGATGTCATTATAAGAGCAAAAATTTTTGATAATATATTTATCTCCTACATTGGCTAACTACTATGTTTAATGTAGATTAGTTCAAGTTGAATTATAGATCAAGAAGGAGATAAGAGATTATAAAAAGAAGAAATTGGAGAAAATTCAAGTTCAAGAAGAAGAAGAAATATTGAAGAAGGTAGAACTTGCAGAGAATGATGAGTCCAAGCTAAATGGTGAAGAATGATCAAGATGGGAGATGGAAGAAGGAAGAACTTGCTAAATGGAATGAAGATATCATTATTCAAGTTTTAAAATTGATTCTAGAAGTCTCCATGATCTAATGGAAATTGGAATGACTCATTTCAGAGCTAAAGTCAGCAAAAATCAGTTTCTGGATGAGCAAACTCGAGTCTCCAAGTATTAAACTCGCGTTTACTACCTTGCTGCAGTAATTTGCCTATATGATATGAGCAAACTCAAGTTTAGGACTCCAAACTCGAGTTTAGGACTTCAAACTCGAGACAGCCATCACAAACTCGAGTCAATAAGTATCTTCAGCATTTTTGGTGTCTTTGGACTAGGCAAACTCGAGCCTATAAGTACAAACTCGAGTTTATAGCGTCCTCAGCATTTCAGCTCCACTCTATTTCGTGTTTTAGCTGGCAACCTCTAGTCTTTCGATGATATTTCTGAAACCAGAGATCGGATTGAGATGAAACCAGTGGCTTCTGAAACTAGACTCCCAATACGTCATTTTGATATATAATTAAAGCCCAAAGGAGTTCAAAGAAAGGAGCTATAAATTGTGGAAGTTGACAGAGAAATCCACGCTACACAGCAAACCAAGATTCAATGTTTTGAGTGTAACTCACAATCTACAAATCCAATTGAGCTGAAATCAGTGACATATGAAAGTAGACTCAAAGGGCTTTCCATCAAGCTTTGAACAGACCAAAATGAAGTTTAGACCAGGGAGATATGACCTTCAAATGTTGATGCAGTTGCAAACTCGAGCCAGCCAAGTCAGAAGCAACCAAGTCACATTACAACTTGCAAACTTGAGTTTATTAGTCACAAACTCGATCTCGAGAGATCCAGAGAAGAAATGAACATTTGGAGAAAGCCAAACTTGAGCCTATAAGTGAACAAACTCGAGTTTAGACAAGATGTAAATGGAGCTATATACCCAAGAGGGGGGGTGAATTGGGTATTTTAAAAACTTTTAGAAATATGCTGTTTTGAGATAATGAAACCGAGATAGACAGAGGAGGAAGGGAAGGAAAGCTTGCTCAATGGAAATTATCCTGGTTCAGTCTTATCTTTGACCTACATCCAGTCCCAAGCCACACTTGGGATTTTCAATCCACTATACTCACAAACCGATTACACACTCGTACTCAAGAGTAGTTCTCTCTCTAGAACTCACTCCCCCTTACAAGTTGTAATCAATACACCCAACCACCAAGTCACCTCGACTTGTGGTTATCTCAATCAATAAATGATTTACGAGATAGAACTCTCTAAGAGCGAGATAAGATGAACATCGAAGTGCAAGTATCGATTGATACAATATAGATGAAAGCCGAACACGTAAATGACAATCAATGAATTTTCGCTCTCGTAGATGTGTCAACTTGAGAAGAAGTTAATGCACTCTATTTATAGGTAGAGAACATTAAATGACCGTTGAATGGTGAATCCAACCGTTGTAGGTGATTAGCATTAAGTCCGGTCATCTTCTCTCTAACATCCAACTAATCCAAGTGCTAATATGATCTGAGGTGGAGCTCTGAGGATTTGCCCGTTGGAGAAGAGTTTACTTGATGAAGTAAGTGTTTTTGAACGTTGAGAATTCGTGCAGAGGTGAATTAGCCAAAAGGAGGTTGATTCACAGATGTGCAATAAATGCTCTGACCACTTTTTGCTTTTTCCCTTGTTCTTCATTAAATTTCATCTCGTGCTAACCGAAATCCACTAAATAAACTTGTTAAACATATCTCGGGAACATAAGTGAATGATTCATGAAAGCAATTGGAACAAACAAGAGTGATTTGCAGAATCGTCGATTTGAATTTCGATATCGGCGACACGAACTCGAGTTCGGTTCATGCAGCTCGAGTTCGAGGCTTCAAAGTGTAGAGGTGCTTAAGTTCAAATCTTCTAAACTCGGAGGTTTGCAAAATAGAACCCGAGGTTCGAGGGATATAAAAACTTTCTTTGCTCTCGGGTTGCTTTGAACTCGAGTTTGCACATAGTGAACTCGAGTTCACATCATCCGAGAGAGAGGAGATCGATATTTTGCCTTTTGAGAAACTTCAAGCAAAAGTATGAACTCGAGTCCATTAGTGGGTAGGCTCGAGTTTGACACTTTTTAGCAAAATCTCGCTTTTTGTATACAAGCTCAAACCCGAGGTTCATGGTGTGAACTCTAGAGTTCTTCTTAATTTGAAAAACACATTGCCCTTTGTAAGAGGTGAACTCGAGTTTACAATGATAGGCTCGAGTTCGATTGTCTTTGAAAAACTTAAATACTCTCGGTGCCCGAAATAAACCCGAGGTTTAAGCACACACGAGCTCGAGTTTGTTTGTCTTGAAAAACACCGAGTGCTCTCGGCTTGAAATGAACCCGAGGTTTAATTACACAGCTCGAGTTTGTTTGTTTTGAAAAACTCCGAGTGCTCTCGGCCTGAAATGAACCCGAGGTTTTAAATGTGTAGGCTCGAGTTTGTTCAACCGTAGAAAACTTTTTTTTTTTTTTTTTTTTTTTTTTTTTTTTTTTTTTTTTTTTTTTTTTTTTTTTTTTTAAAAGTTCTCACTTGAGGCAAACCCGAGGTTTGCTAGAGACAGCTCGAGTTCACTTGGCTAAAATACTTTTGGGAGCTTTTCAAATTTGAAAATCTTTGCTTTCAATGAAACAGTGAAGAGTACCCAAAGCTCTTAGAATTTGAAAAATCTTCCGCCGAGGTAAACCCGAGGTTCAAGTTAATAGGCTCGAGTTCAAAGAGTTTTAAACTTAGAATGTTCTCGGCCAAACCTAAACCCGAGGTTCACATTTGTGAACTCGAGTTCGCACGCACAAACCCGAGGTTTGGTGTAAGGTTTAAAGTGTTATATCCCAAGTTTGGTCTTTGTTCAAAAACGAACCTCCGGTTTGTAAAAGCAGCTCGAGTTTGGCGAAGCCCGATAGTTTTATATTGAAACCAACAAATGACAACTATGCTTAATCTTGTTTACAATCGTCGTTATCATCAAAACCCTTAGAGAACTAACATTCTCCCCCTTTTTGATGATGACAACACTTGTAAACAAGAGTATCAAAAGAAAGATTTGAAATGATACTTTAAATCTTTAAATGCAGTCAAGATAGCTTTATCGGAGGTGGAACAGTAGAGATTATCAGCAGAGTTTAAATGCAGTCAGTCAAGATAATATTGCCAGAAACAGATGTACAAGAGAGAGTGCAATGTCATGTCAAAAGGGTTTCAAAAGTAAATAGATAAGACAAGAGATAAGAACTAAAAAAAAATTCTTTCATTCCTCTTCTCCCCCTTTGGCATCATCAAACAAGGAGGGGGTTGGATCTGTGGAAAGCACAGGAGGTTCAGAAACAGGTCTAGAGGCTGATGTGGAGGCTGCCATAGACTGATTTTGTAAGATTTGGTCCATCTTGCCACTGAGATCCATCATGGTGACCAAAAGGGTAGAGATGCTGGTGGAATGATCGCAAAGCCGAGTCTTCAGACCTTCTTGCTCAATTCTAAAGCCCTCCTGAGTATCAACCAGATTGCTATGACCGCGATTGACCTCAGATACCAATTTCCCAATTTCTGCTTCGACTCTCTCAGTAAGATCAGATACTGCCTTTTCCACAATTTCTTGGACTTTGACACTGAAATCAGAGGGCATGGAAGGTGGTGGAGCACTCGGGCTTCCGTGCACGAGAATAAGTGCCTCTTGATCGTGCGGCTCTTGATCTAGGCGGAGCCCTGGACTGTTCTGATCCTTCCTCAGGATTGATCCCCATCAGGTTGAGGATATGTCTGCCAAATTCTTGGGGCTTGACTGGAGGGTCATTTGCTGATAAGTACCAAATCCTCTCATGGAATAGAATCACAGAGACGAGACTTGGAAAAGGAATTTGAGATGACTGTCTGGATTGGAATGCGAATTTGGACATCTCATGAAAGAGCCAATGACCAATATTGTGGGGTTGCTTGTCCAAGATGGAGGCAAAAATGGGGTAATCTTTCTTGGCAAAATGAGTGAAGTTGCCTCCCTTTTGTAAGAGATTCCTAGTGTAAATGTACCAGATTGCACGGTTGCGAGGGGGCATTGAAGCGGTGTGAAATCCAATGTTAAGTTTGTCGAACAGGCACATTTGGTCTAAGTAGTCTATGAATTGCCTGTGGAGTGTATCTGTAATCTGTGGGAGAAGGGGGATTTGAAATTTGTAAAATGGAGTTCAGATAAGAAGGGGAAATGGTGATTTTCTGGCCTCTAACTTTGGTGGTAATCCTTTCCTCTTTTAGGTTCCCTTCTTCATCAAGTAAATTATCAGATTGCATAAAGAAGTAGAAAACTTTCACTAATTTGGGGTTATATGGGATTTGTATTGAGAGGAGAGGATGGAATTGTTGAAGCCGGGAGAAAGGTCTAAGTTGCAATCCTCTTTTACTTTAGCTAGATCAACATAGACAATGGGACAGAAGGATCTTTCACCATATTTTTCTGTAAATTTGATTCCTTCTTCAGCAGACATGCGACAGGGTTCCTCACAGAATCCTCTAGGTATTCGAGAATGATGGTAAATTTCGACAATTGCAGGAGTGTTTGGAGATACCTGAGGACCCGTCTCGTGCTTGCCCCCGTGGTTGTTGAGATCTAGCTTGGCCGGTGGTAGGGACAGAGTGTTGTTTCGGCTTCCTCCGAGGTTGCAATTTTGCTCGAATGACTCGGTGGGTTCGTGACCTTTCTTTTCCCTTTTCCCGGAACCGGGGTTCGGGATCATGGCGTCTTTTGGTTCGTTCTTCACGGATTGAAACCCCCTTAGGTCTGGGTGACTCGTCATCTGAACCTTCCCTTTGGACTCCTCTTACAGATTTGTCAATTCCATAGTGAAGGCGTTTCGAGCGAGTTTTTAATCTCACTGAAGGTTCTCGCTGAGGTAGGGAAGTGGATTGAGTGTTTCTTCGGTTGGAATCTTGAATATTTGCAGAGGTGGTGGTTTTGGATGCCATTTTCGCAGGGATAGGTCGAAGAAGATAAGGAGATTTTGGGAGAGTTAGGGTTAAGATCGCGGGGAGAGAGAAATGAAGAGAGAATTCAGGTTTTCAGTATATAAATGACCCGACGAGCTCGAGCCTGAAAACATAGGCTCGAGTTCACATGAACTAGCACTAACCTGGACTTTAAGAGTGTGTATGAGAACTCTTAAACCTTATTGATGAACTCGAGTTCAAAACTTACAGCTCGAGTTCGTGCCCATCTCGATCTTGGTTCCTCTCTCGTATCTCGTGAGCTCGAGGGCACTAATTTCGGGCTCGAGTTTAACTATGTTATTGAAGTCGGTATGCTTTCTCGACGCCAATGAACTCGAGGTTGCTCACTTATGGGCTCGAGTTCGTGGATAGTTAGATCCTTATTTCTTTTCGGCCTTCTCGAGCTCGAGTTCGTCTATGATAGGCTCGAGTTTGTGCTCTTCTTCGCAATTTTCCGAAATGAATATCCCGCATAAAACAAATCTTGATACTCCGATGCTTAAGTTAGTAATTTTCAATCATCAAAACTTAAACTAACATTGGGTGAGGGATAACTTACAGCTCATTGGGATTTACCATTCCCAATTCTCTTCTTATGAAATTGAATGGTTCCTTGGCTAATGGCTTTGTGAAGATGTCAGCAAGTTGAAGATGTGTTGGGATGAACATGACTTTGACATCTCTTTTCTGAACGTGGTCCCTTATAAAATGATGCCTCACATCAATATGCTTGGTCCGAGTGTGTTGAACTGGATTCTTGGCCAAGCTTATTGTGCTTGTGTTGTCACACAATATTGGGATTTCCTTCAAGTGAACTCCCAAGTCAGCAAGTTGTTGCTTCAACCATAGCACTTGAGCACAACAACTTGAAGCAGCCACATATTCAGCTTCGGTAGAGGACACGGCCACGATGTCCGCTTTGCCGAACCAAGAGACAAGTGAGTTGCCAAAGAATTCGCATTGGCCACTTGTGCTCTTTCTATCTGTCTTGTAGCCGGCATGATCCGAATCTCGAGTATGCCACCAAGTGTTCCGGTTGACCTTTGGGAAACCACAGCCCAAGAGTCTTTGTGTCCGAGAGATATCTCGAATATCCTCTTTACTTGTTCAAGCATGGGACTCTTTTGGAGCGGATTGGAACCTGCGCACATCCCAACACCGAATTGGATGTCCGGGCGACTCATTTGTAAGATAGAGAAGTGATCCAATCATTCCTCTATACTTTGTGATGTTGAAATCTTTGCCCTCCTCATCAGCATCTAGTGAAGCAGTTGAGCTCATAGGAGTGTCAGCACCATTGCACTGGTCCATCCCAAATTTCTTCAGCAAATCATTCAGATATTTGGTTTGGGAAATGAATATCCCATCTTTTCTTTGCTTGATTTGCAGTCCAAGAAAATAGTTGAGCTCTCCCATCATGGACATCTCAAACTCTCCCTCGCATAGTCTTTGAAAACTCTTCACACAAAGCATCATTAGAAGCACCAAATATAATATCATCCACATATATTTGAACCATTAAAATTTCATTTAGCTTATTACTCTTTATGAAAAGAGTTGTGTCTGCTTTTCCTCTAACAAAGCCTTGATCTAGAAGGAATTTGCTTAATCGCTCATACCAAGCTCTAGGAGCTTGTTTCAGGCCATATAGAGCCTTCTTGAGACGATACACATGATCGGACAATGTTCATTTTCAAAACCAGGAGGTTGTTCTACATAAACTTCCTCTTGTATAAAACCATTCGTAAAAGCACTTTTCACATCCATTTGATATAGTTTAAAACCTTTTACACATGCAAAGGCTAGAAGTACTCTTATGGCTTCCAATCTTGCCACCGGAGCATAAGTTTCTTCATAATCAATTCCTTCTTCTTGATTATAGCCTTTGGCAACCAATCTTGCCTTGTTGCGGACAATGATTGCAGACTCATCACGTTTGTTCTTGAATACCCATTTGGTGCCAATGACCTAGGATGATCTTTGGGCCTAGGTACCAAATCCCAAACATGATTTTGTCAAATTGATGTAACTCCTCTTGCATTGCTATCACCCAATCATTATCCGAAAGGGCTTCATCAATCTTAGAGGGTTCTATATGAGATATAAATGCAGAAAAAGTTACTTCATTCAAAGTACTATTTCGGTTCTTCGATTTGAAATATTTTTCAGCAAGTTTTTCAAATTCAAATTGCACAGTCATATATTCATCAAACAGATCATCATAAGGAGGTTTGCAATCATATACCTCTTCAAGTTTAGCACGTTGCTCTTCTTCTTCAAAGAACTAGGCATATATTTGCTTTTTCTTCCTCATCCTCATCATCTTCATCGATGAGTGTCACCCCAAATGCCGGAGACATAAGCTTTCTTCTTGTATTTTGAACTTCTTCTTTTCTTTGTCTTTGTTGTTGTTGTGGGCATTCGGACTTGATGTGACCAGGCTTTTGACATTCGTAGTGCAGATGACCGGCTTCTTTGCCTCATAGCCTGGAGCTACCCTTGTGAAATTTCTTGAAGCCTTGGTCCTTCTTGTAGAATTTCTTGAATCTACGAACCATCATGCCTATTTCCTCATCTTCGTCTACATTTTCATTTTCCTCATCTGAATCTTTAACTTCTCTTGTAGACTTGAGGGCAATTCCCTTGTTTTTGCCATGAACTTCATCAAGTCCCTTCTTGAATTTGAGTTTAGCCTCATACTCGCAGAGACGGCGCCGAATAGAGCAGCCTGCGACGTCATTGACTCTCCTCGAGCCTCTTCAATTTGTGACCTTTGCTTCCCATTCCTTGTTAAGGACATTCAAGATCTTCCTTACTTGGACCGGTTGGTCATATTCTTTTCCCAAGGCGGCAAGTTGATTGATGAGATGAGTGAACCTCACTGAACTCACCAATGGATTCGCCATGCTTCATTCGAGAAGATCATACTCGGTCATAAGAGTATTGACTCTGTTTTGCTTTACTCCACTGTTCCTTCATGAGCTATCTCCGAGCATCCCACATGGCCTTAGCGAGATGATAAGGTGCAAATACGAAAGTATTCTTGCTGACTCAGTGCACTTTGGAGAAGCAGAACCGCCTTGCTGTTGAGGGTGATGTTTCTTCTGTCGTTCTCATCATATTCCTCTTCTAGCTTGGGAACTCTGACTCCATCTTCCACGGTTGATGGCTCATAATCTCCTCTTTCAAATACTCTCCAAAGACCATACTCAGTTGCCATAACAAACACTTTGAATTTGGCCTTCCAGAAGGAGTAGTGCTCTCCATTGAAGCCAGGTGGTCGTTGATAGATGCTCCATCAGGTAAGATACCTTCCATAATGATCCTTCTCGAGTTGTTAAGCTCTTAAGAGAAGACCTTGCTCGATACCAAATGTAAATGGAGCTATATACCCAAGAGGGGGTGAATTGGGTATTTTAAAAACTTTTAGAAATATGCTCTGTTTTGAGATAATGAAACCGAGAGATAGACAGAGGAGGAAGGGAAGGAAAGCTTGCTCAATGGAAATTATCCTGGTTCAGTCTTATCTTTGACCTACATCCAGTCCCAAGCCACACTTGGGATTTTCAATCCACTATACTCACAAACCGATTACACACTCGTACTCAAGAGTAGTTCTCTCTCTAGAACTCACTCCCCCTTACAAGTTGTAATCAATACACCCAACCACCAAGTCACCCGACTTGTGGTTATCTCAATCAATAAATGATTTACTGAGATAGAACTCTCTCACAGAAAGCGAGATAAGATGAACACGAAGTGCAAGTATCGATTGATACAATATAGATGAAAGCGAACACGATAAATGACAATCAATGAATTTTCGCTCTCGAGAGATGTGTCAACTTGAGAAGAAGTTAATGCACTCTATTTATAGGTAGAGAACATTAAATGACCGTTGAATGGTGAATCCAACCGTTGTAGGTGATTAGCATTAAGTCCGGGTCATCTTTCTCTAACATCCAACTAATCCAAGTGCTAATATGATCGAGGTGGAGCTCTGAGGATTTGCCCGTTGGAGAAGAGTTTACTTGATGAAGTAAGTGTTTTTGAACGTTGAGAATTCGTGCAGAGGTGAATTAGCCAAAAGGAGGTTGATTCACAGATGTGCAATAAATGCTCTGACCACTTTTTGCTTTTTCCCTTGTTCTTCATTAAATTTCATCGTGCTAACCGAAATCCACTAAATAAACTTGTTAAACATATCCGGGAACATAAGTGAATGATTCATGAAAGCAATTGGAACAAACAAGAGTGATTTGCAGAATCGTCGATTTGAATTTCGATATCGCGACACGAACTCGAGTTCAGTTCATGCGGGCTCGAGTTCGAGGCTTCAAAGTGTAGAGGTGCTTAAGTTCAAATCTTCTAAACTCTGGAGGTTTGCAAAATAGAACCCGAGGTTCGAGGGATATAAAAACTTTCTTTGCTCTCGGGTTGCTTTGAACTCGAGTTTGCACATAGTGAACTCGAGTTCACATCATCCGAGAGAGGAGATCGATATTTTGCCTTTTGAGAAACTTCAAGCAAAAGTATGAACTCGAGTCCATTAGTGGGTAGGCTCGAGTTTGACACCGTTTAGCAAAATCTCGCTTTTTGTATACAAGCTCAAACCCGAGGTTCATGGTGTGAACTCTAGAGTTCTTCTTAATTTGAAAAACACATTGCCCTTTGTAAGAGGTGAACTCGAGTTTACAATGATAGGCTCGAGTTCGATTGTCTTTGAAAAACTTAAATACTCTCGATTCGAAATAAACCTGAGGTTTAAGCACACAGGCTCGAGTTTGTTTGTCTTGAAAAACACTGAGTGCTCTCGGCTTGAAATGAACCTGAGGTTTAATTACACAGGCTCGAGTTTGTTTGTTTTGAAAAACTCTGAGTGCTCTCGGCCTGAAATGAACCTGAGGTTTAAATGTGTAGGCTCGAGTTTGTTCAACCGAAAACTTTTTTTTTTTTTTTTTTTTTTTTTTTTTTTTTTTTTTTTTTTTTTTTAAAAGTTCTCGGCTTGAGGCAAACCCGAGGTTTGCTAGAGACAGCTCGAGTTCACTTGGCTAAAATACTTTTGGGAGCTTTTCAAATTTGAAAATCTTTGCTTTCAATGAAACAGTGAAGAGTACCCAAAGCTCTTAGAATTTGAAAAATCTTCCTTGAGGTAAACCCGAGGTTCAAGTTAATAGGCTCGAGTTCAAAGAGTTTTAAACTTAGAATGTTCTCGGCCAAACCTAAACCTGAGGTTCACATTTGTGAACTCGAGTTCGCACAGACAAACCTGAGGTTTGGTGTAAGGTTTAAAGTGTTATATCCCAAGTTTGGTCTTTGTTCAAAAACGAACCTCCGGTTTGTAAAAGCAGGCTCGAGTTTGGCGAAGCCTGATAGTTTTATATTGAAACCAACAAATGACAACTATGCTTAATCTTGTTTACAACTGTCAGTTATCATCAAAACCCTTAGAGAACTAACACAAGACAGAGAGCATCGAGCTATTCAAGACAAAACCAAACTCGAGTTTTGAGAAACAAAACTCGAGTTTTCATCGTTGGATACGAAATTCAAATCGACGAATTTGTGAAATCTTCTTGTTTGATCTTAATACTTCCTATCATCATTCTTCTATATTTCTAGCTATGTTTAACCACTTTGTTAGTGAGTTTCAGATGATTTAGAAGATGTTTATTGAAGGTTAAAAGATAAAGCAAAAAGTGACATCAGCTCATTAAATGCAAAACCCAGAAAAAGTTGCATACTTTTGGGTAATCCTTCTGCACACGCTTGCAAGGGATTAATGTCTGCTTTCCACATCCAGCAACTGCCATTCCAACGGATTTATTTTGAGGAAGTCAACTCTGAACTTCTGCTGGATTAAGAAAAGATTAGAGAGAGAAGAAGACAAAAGCTTAACCTAAACCTTGTCTAATGTAGGCAACGGTTATATTGAAGGTTCAAACGGTCATATATTGATCTCTACATATAAAAGAAGACAGATTCAAGCAGAAAAACGCAGAGACACAAGCTTACAACTTCAACATGCTAATACTCTGATCCTCACATCATTTACTCTCTGTTTTTCATGTTTAGACATCTTAGATAGTGAAGTAATTTGTATTGTTCTTCAGTGTTTATTCATTCACTTCTGAAAGAGAAGATTTATTGTAACCATTCTATCCTTCTATCTGAGAGTTACTCAAGATTGGGTGATCTTGAGTGGGAAGCACATTGTGTTGATTACAGCTTGTAAGGGGAGTGAATTCTAGTGAGAAGATTACTTCGAGTACAAAGTGTGTAATCAAGCGGTGTATTGATTACAGTTTGTAAGGGGGAGTGAATCCTAGTGAGAGGATTACTCCAAGTACAAAACATGTAATCAAGTTGAAAGAAGATAGTGGATTGAAAATATCAAGTGGAGCTCGAGGACTAGACGTAGGTCAAGGATTGGACCGAACCAGAATAAATCTCAGTTTGCATATTCTCTTCCTTATCTCTTATGTTTCCAAAGCATATATGTTTGAATGACTATCTATTGCTTTATAACTCTTTCTTGTCAAACAACTGGTTTTCTTGAGTTGCAAAAAGATTTTCAAAGTTCCTAAATTTTTATACTTTACCCAATTCACCCCCTCTTGGGTTTAATTAGGTTTTACAAATAACTCCCTTTATTATTTATTCCCTAATAAATAATAATATTATTTATTATTATTTATCTATTTTATTACTTATTTCCTTTCCTAATAATAATAATTATTATTATTTATTTTATTATTATTATTATTTTATTATTATTATTATTTTACTATTTATTGGTATCTCTCAATAATTATTTTAAACTCTCAAAGGCTATCCTAACACTTTAAATTAGGAGTCTAGCAAATGCTAACACCACATAAAATATGCTTTAATATGATACCTATATATGTATTCAATATATATAACATTAAGGCTTTGGGATCATGTGTGATATATATACAATACAGTTTTGGGCTTCACGCCATATATACAAAATGAAAGTAGGTGTATATATATATATATATATGAATAGACAAAATCAACAATACCCCCACGTACATATGCTTTATGGGAACAGTAAGCTTTTTTTTTTTTTTTTTTTTTTTTTTTTTTTTTTTTTTTTTTTTTTTTTTGCTTTTATGCATATCAGTAATGCATTCATATACATATCTATATGTATAAGAACATCAAATCAAACTTTTGGTTTGTAACATATGCCTCCATGGGATACATATATATACATATTATGCTTTTGAACTTTTTAAACCCCCACACCATATTCCGATGCTTCACACACGCACGCGCGAGCGCACACACATATATATATATATAAGGTAGCAACTCTTTGGTAATATATGACAGCAAAGTCAACACGCATGGCAGCAAGTTAATACATATATCTACTTCTTTTTACTATATTCACATGTGCAGTGAACTTAGTTTCCTGGTGGTTCATTTGCAACTTTCAATATATATTATTCAAGTAACTCCCTTCTACTTTCTAAGGGTTCATACGGCTATTTTGGGTTTTATATATATTATTCAAGTTTCTACTAGTTCTCAAACCAACAACAAAGTCTTTCCTAATTGTTTTCCTTCATGCGTAGCTTTCTTTATATTTATATAACAGTATGTTTTGATCTCCCTTCTCTTTCCATATGCAGCGAGCTTCCTTTTTAGTTTTATGATGTATTTTTATATATATATATATATATATATATATACCTTAGCAAGCAAAGGTTATATGTTGCATTATACATATATATAGCCATGTTTTTCCTATCTCCCCCTTTTTTTTTTTATATTGAGCGTTATACACACTAGCTTCTATGTTCCAGACCATAAAAAAAATAGAGGTATACATGCCGCAAACTTAAGCATTTTCCATTTTAGCTCCTATATTTCAGAAGTGTGCAATAACCTTCTACTATTCCTTTAACCCAAACAGACCCAACATGCAACAATACAAGAGCTAGAAGAAAGAGGTTTACCACAAACAAACAAAAAACGGTTTTTGCGACGGAAAAAATCCGTCGCAAAAACAAGTTTTTCCGTGGCAAATTGCTTTTGTGACGGATTTTGTGACATATTTTATCCGTCGCAAAAAACGAGTGGCAATTGCGACGGATTTCAAATTTCTGTCGCAAATTGCGACGGATTTTGAAGTCCGTCGCAAATTTTCAAATTTGTGACGGATTCAAAATCCGCCGGAATTGTGACGGATTGAAATCCGTCACAATTGCGATGGATTGGAATCCATCACAATTGCGACGGATTGGAATCCGTCGCAAATTTCAATTTTTTAAAAAAATATATTTTTCAAAATTTCTTTATTTTATTTTTTTTAATTATGCTTTATTTTTTTGTTTTAATTTGGTTTTAAAAATTATATTATAGTTGTTTCTCTCTTTTGGTGGCCAAATCCTTCGTAGTCCATTAACATATTTTTTTCCAAAAATAACATTCCAAACATAATATATCCATTAAGCGTATAACATGAACGATTAAGTTTGATTTCAGGTGAAAATTTGATATATATACGTTTTGTTGAGCAATTACTGGTAATCGTGCGGCAAAAAATATACAAAAAAACGAGCTACAAGAATGAAATGGCCATGGAAAAGCTTTATTAATTTATTATGATTACAAAGGAATAATAAAAATTAAATACAACTAAAAGGAAGCATAATATATAAAGCGCAACATCGAAACCCAATATCTCTTTCTAGGTAAATTTGTAGATAGTCACCCCCTTGTAACTGGAATCTCTAGAAGAAAATAGTTAAGAATGATCAAATTCAAAGTCACACACAACTTAATTAATCAAGAAGTAATTAATAATTAAGTCCTTAAGCAACAAATAATGAACTAATAATAATTATTGTGTATGAAGTTAAATGACTTTTCTCGAGAAATTGGAAAAAATATATTATAATCACCCTAATATTAACAATAGAAAAATTAAAAAGCAAAGTTAAGATGATTCCTACCAAGTGTGAGTCGAAGATTAGGGAGGAACTTGAAGAAAAACTTTGCCTACACAGATATTTCCAAATAGTTAAGAAAAAAAACTTCAAACAAACTTGGGAAATGGCGGTGGCGGTGACCGAGAAAGGGGGAGGCAACCGGAAGGAGGAGCGGCGGTGGCAACGGAACAACGAACGGCCGTGGCTAGAGGGAGAGGAGGAGCAACGAGGTGGCGAGAACAAGAAGGAGTTCAAAGAAATGTGTGTGTGTGGCGAGACGGACAAAATGTCCCAAAATTGGGACTTAAAGAGATTTTGCGACGGAAAAATAATCCGTCGCAAAATCTCGCTTTTTGCGGCAATCAATTTTTGTCGCAAAAAGCAATTTTGTTTGCGACGGAACCACAATTCCGTCAAAAAGGAAGGACTGGCGGCCAATTTGCGACGGAAAATGAGTTCCGTCGCCAAAAAAATTGCTTTTGCGACGGTTTGTTTTTCCGTCGCAAATTGGCGGGCTTTTTCCGCTAGATTTTTTTTTTTTTTTTGAGTTTTGCGACGGAATTTAAAATCGTCGCAAATTGCGACGGATTTGTTTTTCCGTCACAAATTGGAGCTTTTTTCCCGCTAGAATTTTTTTTTTTTTTTTTTTTTTTTTTTTTTTTTTAGTTTTGCGACGGAATTTAAAATCTGTCGCAAATTGCGACGGATTTTTTCCGTCGCTATTTTTGCATTTTCAAGTAGTATTGTTCGAAATCCCACTCCTCCCCTTCCAACTTCTTGCTTTCGGTGTGTCATAACTTTTTCTTTCTCATTTTTGTACCAAGGTGAATGAGAATGAAAACTGGCCGAGAAGATCTATGTAACACCTCCTTCCTCTTCTTCTTCTTCCAACTCACACTCTCTCCAACTCTCATTGTTCTCACTTTCTGTTGCTCTCTGCCTCTTAGTTTGCAAGCAAAACCAACTAGTTATAATGGGAAGGAGAGTAGTGTTGGGCTTTAGATGCATGATGTGGGTGGACGTTGGGCTCAAGAGAAATGAAGAAGTATGGCTGTTGCGTGTGCGGTGTGATCGTCTCTACTTTTTGATGGCTGTGTGTGTTTCTGTTTGTTCTTCTTCTTCTTTTTTAATCTCACGTTGCGCTAGATATTGGGAAAAGTTGGAATATATATGTATTTTGTTGCTCTCCATATTTGTCACGTGTTGTGGGCTGAAGAAATGAAATGGGCTTGATTTGGTTTTGTGGTTAGGTTGAAGGATTAAATGAATTGGAGTAGTATATTAGGCCGAATGATATAGTGTTCTGTTGAATGGATATTAGAGGAATAGATATATATAGGTTTAGCTGTTATATCACGTGTTGGCTATTGGGCTTGGGTTTTCTTTTGTTGTGTTTTAATGGTTAATTAATTTAGTGAGTGTGTGTGTGTGTGTGTGAATGTGGCTATGGCAAAGAGGAGAATCAGATTGAAAAGAAAAAACTGATTTAATGAGTGTCTTCGGGCACAATTGGGCCAAAGAAAAATTTGATATTTAGATAAGATTGGGCCATGACCCAAACACGCACAAAGCGAGAGCCAAGTCTTCAACTATAAATTATGTTTATTGCATTCTACATGAGTTGCAATATTGCCCCCAAAAAAATTATGCATGATTAAATTTTGAAAACTTGGGCATAATTTATTCTTTACATGAATTTATTTCTTTTCTCAAATAATTTCTTTAGGCCCTAAAATTTTATTTCCAAAATATTTAGGCCAAAAAAAATCAACCACTGACTTATTATCCTTAATTTTTTTGGAAAATGTGCCTAAATTTCCAAATATTAATTTTAACATTTATCCAGAATAAATTTCCCATAATTAATCCCACCATAATATTTCTATATCCTCAAAGATATTGTTTCATAATCTTCCCAAATTCTCAAGTTCCAAAATAATTTTAATAATTATCTTAAGCTTTCCCTCATAATAAGCTTAAGACTTTTGAACTCTACTAGCTAGAGCTTTCTTATCTTAGTTTTATTTCCAACCTTCTGGTTCAAAAATTTGGGATGTTACAACTTGTCTTTCAACCATTGTCGGGGAGCGGTGTATGTAAGCCAGATAAGCGTCCCAAATAATATTATTTACTCGGCATCATCGACATTTTCCACCCATGTTTGTCAAAATGCTAACCTTGTTGCGTGCTAGATGGCTGACAAACTATTATATTTGTTTTTATTAGGTCCAAAAGGAGCCAAATTTTCATCAAACTGAATCTCGAGCTTTGACCCAGAAGTCCAACTTAAGGATACATTTTTCATTCGTGTGCCTCTTCTACCACAGCGTGCAGGGCGATTACGAAGCTCACTGTGAGATGAAGAGGGTTCGTTCGACTCACACCCGGTCGCACCGATGGCTTGGTGTTGAATGAAAAGGACAAGAATCGTTTTCTCCCTTCATTTTCAAAAAATGAAGAAAGGTTGAGAGAGGTGGTGCGAAAGAGGAATGCCTGAGAAAATGAGAGAGTAACAGAGGATGGTGGTGGTAGGCGAGGAAGAGAGGTAATGCAACAGGAAGAGGGGTTTCGCAATAAGAGTAGGGGTTTAGAATTCAGAGAAAGCAACGTAAATTAAGGTTTTGCGAGAAGAAGAATATATTTGACACTTTAGTTTTTAAGATCGGATGTACAAAACCACGGTCTTAAAAGTTAACCTTTAAGACCAGCCCTTACTAAACTCGGTCTTAAAAGTAATAAACTTTTTGTTTAAATTTTTTCAATATTTTTTACCGGCCACAATTTAAGTCCGATCTTAAAAGATTTACTTTTAAGACCGGAATTATTAAAAGGCCGGTCTTAAAAGTCTGAATTAAGACCGGTCTTATTAAACTCGCTCTTAGAATTAATTAAATTTTGTTAAATTTTTTTCAATATTTTGTACCGGCCACAATTTATGTCCGGTCTTAAAAGTATAACATTTAAAATAAGCTTTTATATATAATCGGTCTTAAAAGTTTTAGTCCTTTATTTTTAAATTTTTCCTTATTATTTTGGACCGCAGAAAATATAAGTCCAGCTGTATGAGATTTCTCTATAAAGTAATTGATATTTCAATTTTTTTAATAACATTTTTAAGACCGATTGTTTTGTTAACTGGTCTGAATAATATATTTCAGACCTATGAATAAAGGATCCGGTCCAAGAAGTTCTTTATATTTACAAAAATGCCACCGGACATACTTTTAAGACCAGGGCATCGATACTCCGTCTAAATGAAGCAATCTTAAGACCCTTTTTTGCATTAGTGAATTATAATCTATGGCTTATTCCTAATTAACAAAATTTCAAAAGAATATAGCTTAAAATACGCAAGATCTCATGGTGATTTTATGATTTTCAGAATCTTCAAAGAGGGTTCAATTTATTCTTGTTCATACTTTTTATATGGCTTGTAATTTTTAAATGATAAAATACTATTTGTTTTAAGAAATGCATTTAATTATATATAAGAGTAAAGTATTTAGGATATAGATTGAACTCACAACCTTTTAGGAAAGAGAAGAGAGAAGGAGACAAAGATAAGAGACAAAACTGTTGTCCTTGTTATTCATTCATACACAATGCAAACTCATAAGATCCTTCTATTAGGCTAAGACTCCTATATATATAGGATAGAGGCTTATACTCTCACAGAAATCCCAACAATCATAACAATATAGCATCCATAAGAGTAATAACTAACTAATAATAATGACTAACTACCCAACGGCCTCATAGGATCAATCTAGTGCCATTCCAACAACTACCTAACTAAGTATTATGGCCTCATAAATTAGTTTAGTGCCATATCTACATAACCTAATTATTTATTATCATTTATTCACAACCTATATAACATACTCCTTGAAGAATCTGGAAGAAGCCTGTTTTGATCATAATAGTAAGGATCATGGATGAGATCATCAAAAGTGGTAGGCTTTAATTCCATCAATATTACTCAAGCATTTTGGTCTAAAGATATTAACACTAGGAGAAAGAAAACAAGATATTTACTTGATACTCAATGTTATATAATCGAATTATATATGAGCCACTAATTGTTTGGTAATAAGAAGAATATACACTACTACAAAAAAGTGATTTTACTTCCCTAAGAGACGTCCATTTTTAGAAAAAGGAAGTAAAAAATAAAGACGGTGGCATTTTTATAATTATGTGTAGAATTTTGACATATTAGGCATCCCTTTAGAAAAGAGGACATCAAAAGTTGATATTTGGCATACCAAATTTAAATTGGGACGCCAAAAATTGAGTTTTGGCTCCCAAATTTGAATTGGGATGCCAAAAGCGGTACTTTTGGTCCCAATTCAAATTTGGGACACCAAAAGTGGTGCTTTTAGTGTCCCAAATTTAAATTGGGACACCAAAAAGGGTAAAATTTCAGATTCCGCCCTTTGCTATAAAAAAATTCAAATCCACACTATTAAAAATTTCAAATTGTGCCCTCAACCACAACGCACGCCTGTTTGAAATGCAACAAAAAGTGAGAGCAAGAGATCAAAGAATTGTACACGTTCTCTCGCCCCCTTTGTTATCTTAGATCCACAATCTCTTCCTTCAACCCATGGTGGCATTCTCTAAACAAATTTGTAGTTGTAGATCTTCTGTGCCGCCTTCTGCCGACGTCTTTTTCCCCTTTTCAGATCTGAAAACAAATCTGATGTCTGGTTTTTTGTGTGACTACAGATTCAACAAGATCTAGACCTAGTTGCTCGATTCGGAAGGCGTGCCGTCGAGCTTCAACCACTTCGTCATCACCATTATAGCAGACACAGGTGCCACGAGCTTCTTCTAAAAGACCAGAGTGATAGAGGCGCCAAAAGAGGAGGGTGCTAGGAAGCATGACCTATGCTCCATTTTCATAATCCACTCACTTTATTCCACCGATCTCCAGTCTAATGGGCAAAAAAAAAATATTTTAAAAAAATTAGCCACTTACGGCATCCCAAATGGAAAATAGGGACGCCGTATGTGATACTTACGACGTCCCAAATAAACTTTTGGGATGCTGTAAGTGGTATTTATAACATCCCTATTTCTGTTTGGGACGCCATTGTTAGTTCTCTATGTGTTTTGATGATAACGGACCATTGTAAACAAAATGAAATTTATGATTTAAGTCAAAATGATTTTAATTTATTCAAACTTGGATCATATCGTCTATCATACTTGCTGTCATATTGACTGGAGTTTAAGATGTCAACTTGAGTCAAGCCTAGTGTGACTTGAGCCTGAATATTTTCTAGACTCGACTTACACATATCTGACTTGAGTTATGATATGAACTCGAGCCAATGCCTAGTGACTCTAGTCAAGTCTTTTCTAAATTCAAGGTTAAATGACTCAAGTTAGTAATCAGCGACTCAAGCCTAGGATTTGACCATTATATTCAAATGTATTTTGATAACTCGAGCCAACACTTAATGACTCGAGTTAGAATAAGTTTTTCAAACCATTTTTGAAAAGCCTCATAACCTTTTTAAAATGGTTCTTGACTCAAGCCAACCTTATATGATTCAAGTTTATACCTGAACTTGAGCCAAGCTCCTGCGACTCGAGTTAAAGTTTCATTGAGACTTCTATGTTCTTTAAAGTTAATTTTTCAAATAAGAAGAACTCAAGTCTAGGACATATGACTCGAGTATAGCTCTAAACTTGAGCTAAGCTTTAGTGACTCGAGGCAATGTAGTTCAGAGACTTGATTTATCTTTTACAACTTATTCTTGACTCGAGCCAGTAGCATTTAACTCGAGTTCATATGTCTATATGTAAATCTCATCTCCGAACTTCTTAAATCTCTTAGTATGATTTATCTACTTCATATGATCTCTCATTACTATTCCTAACTATGTTTAATCAGTTTGTTAATGAGTTTCAGATGATTTTGATATGAATTAACACCAAATTGCAATAAAGCAATTATGTGTCAGAAGCATTTAATGCTCGTAGTAAACAGAGCCAACAAACGTAATGAAACCTCATAGCAAACGAAATCATTCCTTCAAGGTATACTTATTTCGGAAAATACTCTAAGTCAACTTCTGTGGACAAGTATGTCAACGAAAAACGCATTAATGAAGCAACGTTTGATTGTTCCAACGAAATACATCTGTGCCTAACAGAAGTTCAAAGTGTCATAACAACTATATTCAAAGCTCTTCTCAACGGCATTAATGGAAGACGGTATAAAAGCTCATCACATTCAATTCCACCAACTACCGAAACTCTATGCAATCAATTCAACATTATTTCAACTTATTATTTCATTCGCTTCATTTAATATCTTTGGATATTTTTTGTACTTCAATGATTATCTCATATTTACTCAGTGAGGAGAATTTGTTAAACACTTCTTGTAAGAGGGAGTGAGTCCTAGTATGATAGGATCATCTCGAGTATAGAGTGTGTAATTGTATCTGTGTTTGTGGATTAGTGAAATACCCAGAGTGTTTGGGGATTAGACATAGATCGAGGAGTTAGACTGAACCAGTATAAATTCTCTGTGTCGTTTGTCCTTGTCTCTGTCTCTGTTCTTATTGCTCTTCTTTTCAATTTGAAAAAGAATTTTGAAATCCCCTATTCACCCCCTCTAGGTGATATTCTCTTTTCATTTTGTATCAGAGCTAGTATTCTCCATTGGGCTTAATATCCCGAGAAAGATCATGGACGAAATATTACCTAACGAAGCCTTCATTAATCAGCCAACTGTTTTCAGTGGTGAACACTATTCATTATGGAAAGCAAAGTTCAGAGTGTTTGTGTTAGTCAGTGAATATGGTCTATGGCACGTATTTGAAAATGGGGACTATGTTCCTACGAAGACAGAAGGTGGAATCCATGTTCTTAAGGTTGAAGACGAATTTGATGAAAACGACAGAAGGAAGATAACTCTGAATAGCAATGCTATTTTGATGCTTCAAAGCGCACTTTGTCAAAATGAGTACTTTCACATTTGTAATCTGTCAAGTGTAAAGGAAATGTGGAAAGCTTTGGAGATTGCATATGAAGGAACATCCGGCATAAGGGAGAATCGAATCAACAAGCATACTATCGAGTACGATCTCCTTCGTATGAAGACTGGAGAATCCATCAGAGAGTTTCAACTTCATTTTACTCATCTAATCAATCAAGTGTCGGCTCTGGGTAAAACTTATGAACAAAATTCTCAAGTTAGGAAAATCCTCAATGTTCTGACGAAAGATTGGGAAGCCAAAGTCATAGCAATCGAATAAGCTCGTGGCAATTAGTAACTTCAGTTATTGCTCTGTTCAGAAGCCTATCTAAATACAAAGGCATATTGAAATTCAAGAAGGGCTTGAATAAAACCAAAGGTGTTGCTCTCAATGCTGTGAAAGAATAGAAACCCGAAGAGGAAGAAAAAGTTGAAGATGAAGAATTCAATATGTTCATTCGAAGATTCAAGAAGTTCTATAAGAATGACCAAGGCTTCAGAAATCGATTCCAGAAGGAAAGCTCAAGTAACAGACGTGACTATAAGGAGAAAGATCAGATCATCTGCTATGAATGTGAAGTCGGGACATATCAAGTCTGAATGTCCTCAGTTGAAGGGCAAAGAAAAAGAAAAGAAGAAGAAATTCAGTCACTTCAAGAAGAAGGCATACGTATCTTCCATATTGGGGGATAGCTCCTCAGATGAAGAAAGTGAGTAAGAAGAAGTTGCAAACATGTGCCTAGTTACTAAAGAAGAAGAGCAATGTGAAAATGATGATGAGGTATATGATTTTGAACCCACTTATGATGAGTTATTGTCTGAATACAATAAGTTACATTCTGAGTTTAAAAAGGTTGCAGAAGAACTTATAGCCTCAAAGAAGAAAATCAAATTACTTGAGCAACAAGCTAAAGATTTACCTCTTGTTTGTGAAAACTCAGTTTGCGAAAAATGTCTTGATCTTGTGAAGAAAAATTCTTATCTTACAAAAATGCTTGAGAGGTTCACTAAGGGCAGTGAAATGTTCAATGTAATTTTGAAAGCTCAAAGGTTTACAAATGATTGATCAAGCATAGGTTACAATCTTGTTTTTGACAAAAAGAAAGGGAAAAAGAAAACTGGCGGAAAATCTTATTTGAATTATTTTCAAAAGTCGGTTCATTTTTCAAATCCTTTTGCTCATTGTAACTACTGTAATCATAAGGGGCATAACACTTCATCATGTTTTTATAAGAAAGAAAGAAGAGATAAACCCTTTGGCACTTATCGGTGGGTGCCTAAAGGGACATATATTTTCCCTAAGGCTTAAACTAACCCGAAAGGACCCAAGAAAAGATGGGTACCTAAGACTTGATCATGTCTGAATTGCAGGTTTGTCTGAGAGCATCAAAGACCAACAAATGGTATATTAATAGCTGATGCTCCAGGCATATGATGGGGGATCAATCCAAGTTCATGGCAATGAATCAAAAGATGGTGGGAAAGTCACCTTTGGAGGTAACCAATCTGGAAAGATCGTTGGAATTGGCGAGATTTGTTAGCTCTAGGTATTTTGATGATCACAAATCCTAAGTTATTGAATTAAATAAAATATGTTCAAGTTGGCGTTTGCTCGAGCAAGGTTTAGCTCATGCCCAAGCATACCTAATCTAATAGTTTGTTTAACTATTTTAGGGTAGCATGCTCGAGCAGAGTATTTGGGGTTGCTCGAGCATCATCGAGCTCATAGCAAAGAAGTGAAAGATGAAGAGTCATGCTCGAGCAGAGAATGTAGCATGCTCGAGCATCAGCGTGACCATCAACATATTCACTGAGTTGAAGAGTCATGCTCGAGCATCGATGAAGGCTTGCTCGAGCAGTGTTGATTAAACTGATCTTCTTGCCTCTATCTGGCCTTTGCCCGAGCATACCCTTATAGCTCGCTCGAGCATTGGCGATATGCTTGCTCGAACATGGAGTCTTTCTTGCTCGAGCAACAGGGATAGAGAACATTTTCCACAAGCCACTAGAGATGTTTTCCCGAGCAAGCCTAGACTCTTGCTCGAGCATAGGGTGACCTCTAGTACTTTCTCAACTGATGCCTGACCATACCATCTATTCATGCTCGAGCATAGTCACCCCTATTTTGAAATCTCCTACTTCGTAAATCTTAAATCATCCTGTGCGAATTCATTTCTTCATACTATTACTCATTAACATTACTAATTGTTTTTTAATCAGTTTACTAATGAGTTTTAGGTGCATTTATCATAGATTAACACAAATTTGCATAAAGCAAATTATATGTCAGAAGCATTAAATGCGGTTCTTAAAACCGTTGATAATCTTCGTAACCAATACTTTGATCAACATAAAGCGTTCTCTGATATTTCGCCTGCGCATTAAATGCTATTTCACAACGGGCAAAACAAAAGTAATGAAGAATTCCACCTGAATTATTTGAACGGTGAAATTCTTAACCGAAGCTTCATCTGCCTAACGGATACATTCAAGACTTCAACGGCTATTCTTCTAGCTTCATCAACTGTCATTAATTACAACATCTATAAATAGCTGAAGCATTGAATTTGCCACCTACCGAAACGTTGTGCATTCAATTTGAACTTATTGCAATTTGCTGTTTCAACTGTTTCATTAATATCTTGGGATATTTGTTGTTCTTTAGTGTTCATTTGTTATTCACTCTTGAGGAGTTATTTAAACACTTATTTCATTGTCAGTTTAAATCTTAAGGTTGAGGAATCTTAAGTGTGGGTGTACTATTACAACTTGTAAGGGGGAGTGAGTCATAATGAAAGGATCATCCTGAGTTACAGTATGTGTAATTTTACTTGCTCTTAAAGTTTTAGTGGAAATCCCAAGGTGTGCTTGGGGATTGGATGTAGGTCAAAGTGTTAGACCGAATCAGTATAAATTGCTCTGTGCATATTTCATTTATCTGTCTTTATTTTACCTACGGACATGTGTAACCTATGATAAGATTTTGAGATCACCTATTCACCCCCTCTAGGTGATATTCTATCTTCAAGATTGGTACCGATAAAGGTCCCCTAATCAAAGATGTATACTTCATGGAAGGTCTCTATCACAACCTCTTTAGCGTGAGCCAAAGTGCTAACAAGAACAATTGGATCATCTTTGATTCAAAAGAATGCCTCATTGTCAACAAGGATGATCTTCCAATCGATAAATGTAACCTTAAAGTTTTATTTAAGGCACCAAGAGAAGGGAATTGCTATACCTTAGAATTACCGAAAGTCAATTCAGAAAAATGTTTTGTAAGCAACTTGGATGAAAGTTGGTTGTGGCATAAGCGTCTGGCTCATGTGAACATGTTCCAACTGGACAAATTGTTAAAAAAGTTTTAGTTCTTGCTTTACCCAAATTATGTTTTAAAAATTACATGATTTGTGATGCTTGTCATAGAGGTAAATAAACTAAATCATCTTTCAAAAACATGTTTGAAATCTCGATTAATAGACCTCTCCAACTACTCCACATGGACCTAGTTGGACCAACAAGAGTTAAGAGCCTTGGTGGCAATTTGTACATTTTGGTTATTATTGATGATTTCTCTCGATTTTCCTGGACTATATTTATCGTGTTTGCCAAGAAAGTGCAAAATCAGAAAGGTGTTTGCATTTCAGGTATTCAAATTGACCAGGGAGGAGAGTTTGAGAATCAAGTTTTCAGGGAATTTTGTGATGCTCATGGTATTGATCATAATTTCTTAGCCCTCAGGACTCCTCAACAGAACGAGGTGGTTGAAAGAAAGAATTGTGTGCTCAACGAAATGGCTTGTGCAATGTTGAATGAGAACAAGACCTTACAACTCTTACGGGCAGAAACAATGAGCACGACTTGTTATATCTCAAATTGAGCCTATCTCCGATAGAAACTCAACAAGACTCCATACGAGCTAAATAAAGGAAGGAAACCAAATATGTCTCATCTATATATTTTTGGAAATGCTTCGTATACATCAATGGTAAGGATAACTTGGGAAAGTTTGATCCTAAGTCCGACGAAGGTATATTCCTTGGATACTCTAATAGGAACAAGGCCTAAAGAATTTTCAATAAACGTACTCGTTTAGTAGAAGAGTCAATTCATGTTGTGTTTTGTGAATCCAAGTCTCATGAACCTTTGGATGATGATGAAGAACCTATTTATAAAAACCAATTCTTTTCAAAAACTACTCATGCCTCTATTGAAAACTCTGAATTTTTTTTGAATGTGATCCTCAAAACTCTTGTGAAAATCCTGATCAATCTCAGCCTAAAGCTTGGAAGTTCATTAGGAATCATTATTTAGACCAAGTAATAGGAGATGTGAATCAAGGTGTAAGGACCGGAAAAAGTACCTTGAATGAGATTACATTTTCTGCCTTCATATCTGAGTTCAGCCCTCTAAGATTGATGAATCCCTTTCAGATAATGATTGGGTTATCACAATGCAAGAGGAATTGCATCAATTTCATTGAAATCAAGTTTGAGATTTGGTCCCTAGGCCTAAAGACCATCCAGTCAATGGCACTAAATGGGTATTCGAGAACAAATATGATGAATATGCAATCATAGTTCGTAACAAAGCTAGATTGGTTTTTAAAGTCTATAATCAAGAAGAATGTATTGATTATGAGGAAATGTCTGCTCCAGTGGCTAGATTGGAAGCTATACGAGTACTCTTAGCTTTTACGTGTATCAAGGGATTCAAACTCTATCAAATGGATATTAAGAGTGCTTTTCTAAATGGTTTCATTCAAAAGGAAGTTTATGTTGAACAACCTCCTGGCTTTGAAAATAATCATCATCTTGATCGTATTTACCATCTCAAAAAAGCCTTATATGGTCTTAAGCAAGCTCCTAGAGCTTGCTATGAACGATTAAGCAAGTTTCTTCTTGATCAAGGTTTTGTCGGAGGAAAAGCAGACACAACTCTCTTCATAAAGAGTAATAGGCACAATGAGATTTTAATTGTATAAATTTATGTCGATGACATAATCTTCGGTGCTACTAATGATACTTTGTGTGAGGAATCCTCCAAGAAAATGTAGGTGAATTCGAGATGTCTATGATGGGAGAGCTAAACTACATCCTCGGTATGCAAATCAAACAACGGAAGAATGAGATTCTCATATCTCAAATGAAGTATCTCTGTGATTTGCTCAAGTTTGGGATGGAACATTGCAATGGAGCTGACTCTCCAATAAGCTCAACTATTTGTTTGGATGCCGATGAAAAAAGCAAGGACTTCAACATAACCACGTATATAGGGATGATCAGGTCATCCTATACTTGACCGTAAGTAGACTTGACATTCAGTTCAGTGTGGGTATGTGCGCAAGATACTAGGCTGCTTTAAAGGAATCAGATGCCAAGCATGTGAAGAGAATTTTTTTGATATCTTTCCGACACAAAGGAGCTCAGACTATGGTTCCCAAAAGGTGAATCAGAATATTTGGTGGCATATTCAGACTCGGATCACGCTAGCTACAAGATCGATAGAAGGAGTACAAGTGGCCAATGCCAATTCTTTGTGGATTACTGGTTTCCTAGTTTAGGAAGAAACAAACCACAATTTCTATTTCATCGACCGAAGCTGAATATACTGCCACCTCAAGTTGTTGTGCTCAAGTTCTATGACTCAAACAACAACTTTATGACTTGAGAATCAACCTGAAAGAAATCCTCAATCTTATGTTACAACACCAGCACAATAAACTTCGCAAAGAATTCAGTTCAACATACTCGGACAAAGCATATTGATGTTAGATATCACTTCATAAGAGATCATGTTAAGAAGAAAGATGTCAAGGTGATGTTCATCCCAACTCATCTACAACTCATTGATATCATCACCAAACCATTGACCAAGAAGCAATTTGTGTTCATTAGAAGAGAATTGGGAATGGTATATCCCAATGAGTTGTAAGTAACCTCTACTTAATGTTAGTTATGTTTTTTTTATGATCAATAGATACTAACTTAAGAATCGGAGTGGTTAGTCATTGTTTTTGCAGGACCTCTACTATAATATCGCATAAGTTATCTGATGAAAAAGAGTCAAAACTCGAGCCAAGAAAAGTCCAAACTGGAGCCTAGCCAAGTCAAGGAGCAAAGGACTTTAAAGAAGGGCATTTGACTCAAGCCAGGGAATAATAGTCTAAAGTCAAGGCAAGGCCAAGAGTTAGACATTTTGAGAAGGGTTTTTAACTTGAGCCAAGAGTTTCACACTCAAGCCAAGTCAAACCAGAGCAACCTAATGAAGAGTGTTGGTTGATTTCCTTGATGGCAAGTGAACTAGTCAAACAAGTAAAAAAAAAGTAAGTAAAGTATCGTCCCACAGAGATCAAGATACCGATAATGACACTAGGGTTGAAGACAGTTGTGTTTAAAAATAAAATAAAATTATAATTGGTTTGGGTGTTTTTTATTATAACTATCAAATAAACAAATAAACAAATGATCGTAGTCATAAGAAGATATCAATTTAAAGATAGGTGAGCTCAGACTTAATCCCAAGCATATTACTCCCCTAGTTTGCCTTAGCGTATTGCTATACAATTATGTTGCATAGCTTCCGCAATGCTACAGTACAGCCGCTTTCACAATATTATCAAGTTAACCCACCACTATGCTATACAGAAGCATTCGTGTCTTATGAGTACAACCCTAACTATACTTCTCCCATATTCCTATGGCGATTTTCTAGTTTAGATTATCAATCCTAATCAAGGTATATGGTTATGAGCGATAGACCCATTCCTATAGCCTACAATGATAGGTCAAGCCTTGCACCAACCTGCCTAGCAAACACTGCTTATCATATGTCTAACCCCGACTCCTTTCCAGTAAACCGAGGCCACTGATCTAACCCTTAGCTTTCACTAGTCAACAAGCGATTAAAATATTGATAAACAAACTAAATTTATTTAATTAAAAAATAGCAAATTGGGTTCATTCTACACTCAAGAATTCATCCTCGCTCAGCCAAAGGAATTTTAGTTCATGACTAATGAGGCAATCAAAAAACAAATCACAATAGAATAGCCCATTGATGAGCACAATTTGTACCATGTTTTCCCTATACTTATTAACTGAATTAAATGTTAAATACAAGCTTAAGCGTAGATAATCTAAGTAAAAAAGGCATACATTCATGGTATAGGGACTAAAGAGGAGAAATCATTTGCATGTGCTAAGAATGGAACGGTTTACGTTATTTTTAATGGAAATCGTATATAGCGAGCGATACGATGCTATAGCATTCTGACAGCGATTCGAAGTGCAATACAAGGCATCTCGAATGCTATAGCAAAGTAAAGGACGCAATGCTATGCGGCATATTTTCTGACTATTTACCCAGATGATTTCAGGAATAAATAAAGGGCAATATTGACATATAGGTTGCTGATATAACGGAATAGAATATGCGGAGAATCAGAACTAAAAGATTTGGAGAATCCCGCAGAATCAACAGAAGCAATCTACTCGGATGAAGAGATATGATAGATCTCGACGGATTAGGAAAGGCCCCCACTTTGTAGCTTACGCCGCAAGAAAAGTCGATTATAAAAGGAAACAATAGCGCCAACCCTAACAGAGTCGGAGAGCCCTAAAACAAGATTCTAACTTTCAGCAGACTCAAGAGAAGAGTGAGAGAGCTCACAAGAGCACGAGATTTCCAGACAACCCAGCATCCTTCCCTGCAGTATGACGGAACAAAGAAGACGTGGAGTGGTGACGTGACAGGACCTCGACCACGCCGTCAGAAATTCCATCAAGCTTTCTATTTTCCTTTCTTTTTATCTTTGTTTTCTCGATCATGGGTCATTCTGTTAGTGTCTGTTTTGTGCGTCCCTCGTCAGTCATGAACTGAACTTTATATGGCTGGAGGAGGATGAATCTTTAAGTGTTGAATGAACCCAGTTGCAATTTCTTAATTCAATAAATTTGGTTTGCGTATCGGTGTTCTAATTACTAGTCGGTTAACGGAAGTTAAGGGTTAGATTTGTGGCCTCAGCTTACTGGCAAGGAGTTGGGGTTAGACCTCTGAAAAACAGTGTTTGCTAGGCGGCCGTGCACGGCTAGACCTATTATTGTAAGCTTCAGGAATGGGTCTACCTCTCATAACCATAACACCCTGAGCGTAGCACGGATCTTCTGACTAGAAAGTTTCCATAGGAATATGGAAGGAGTATAGTTAGCATCATAAGTATCGAACGCGGATGCTTCGGTAGACTATAGAGGTGGGTTAACCAAATAGCTTTGCAAATGGTAGTTATGCTGTAGCAATTGCGGAAGTTGTACAGTCTAAATGCTATAGCATTAGGTAGAGCAACTGGGGGAGTGATGCACTTAAGGATGAGTCTGAGTCCAGCCTAACTTCTCACTAATATCTTATCTCATTACAGTTATTTTGTTTACATTTGCTAGTAGCATAAGCACACAACCCTCACAACCATTATATTTACTTCATGCTTTCACAACTGTCATGGCAATTGCTCGTCTCTCCTCGGTATCTCAGTCTCTGTGGGACAATACTCTACTTACTCTTTATTACTTGTTCAACTGGTTCACTTGCCATCAAGGAATTCGACCAACACCCATGGAAAAAGATAAACTAAAAATCAACAAAATAAGATAGAAAGTTCACAGGATAGGTGACGGCATAAAGGCACCTATCGTCTCCACATTTTCTACTCTCCGTCTCACTACAGGGAAAGATTATGGGTCTCATCTAAAGCTTTTGTGCTCGCAAGTCCTCTTGCTCTTCTTTGGAGTCTAGCCAAATAAGAATTCTCTTAGCTCCTTCATGACTTCGATGATCTTTGGGGTTAGCCACCTTTTTCCTCTTATAGTTAGGTTTCCTTGTAGCGTATGTCCAGTGAGCTGGACCTTTCTAAATCCGTCAGGTCCAACTGGTCCAAATTTCCAAATTTGGTTGATTGATTCTTTTGGTACTGTGGGATTCCCCAAATCTTATCTTCAATCCTCCACATCATCTAATCCAGCCGTCAGCAATCTAATCGCCGTCTAAATGTCCGTCTAATAACCTGCACTTAATTTCCTGAAATAGCCTTGAGGAAAAGTCAAAACATAATGCGCATAGCATTGCTTCACTTACACAATGCGCATAGCATTGCTTCACTTACGCTGCTATAACATTATGGTTGCATTATATTGCGGGCACGTTATGGCTTACCCGATACTATAGCATTGTATCAGCCAAGCTATGTGCTTTCGTAATAAACCTCAAACTTTTCCTTTCCTTATCCACTTATATAGGATAATTATGTAGTTACCACAATTCATGAGATTCATCCTTCATTTCCCTATATGTGTTAATTATAACATATTTGCTTAGATTAGACACATTTAAGTTCACATTCACCATACAAAACAGTCATACATTATAGGGAAAACATGGCATAAATAGTACTCATCAAAGAGCAAGATGGACAAGTAAACTCGAGTGTACAAATGCAAACTCAAGTTTAAAGCCAAACTCGAGCCATCAAGTAGTAACTTTAGTCCAGATGATTTCTTCATCTATTCCAGGTTAGTACAATTTTACCTAAACTTGAGCCAGTTCTTCATAACTCGACCAGGTAACTCGAGTCATTAAGCTGAAACTCGAGTTTAGCTCTTTCTATATATATATATATATATTTGCGCAACTTTGTCTCTTTACTTTTCATCTCCCTCGAGTCATCTCTCCAGTTTCTCTAAAAAACTCAAACCCTAACTCAAGCCTTAACCTCACCATGCCTCCCAAATTGACCTCTAAAACCTCTACAAGACCAAAGGTTTATATTCGGACAATGAGGCGACTCAATCTTGTCTCCTACACCACTGGAATGTCCTAAACAATCAAAAATTCCTACAAAGAGGTATCAACTGAAAGTGGCATTCGAAGAAGCTGTGCCCAAAAGATTGAAGAAGCTAGTAGTCGAAGAATCACCTGAGGTTCCCAAGAAGAAACCAATTGACCCAGAGGCAGCCAAACGCAAAGATAAGGAAGAAGTAGTCAAAACACCGAATAAATCAAAGAAAAAGTATATTTCTTCGTCTGAAGTTCAAGCTACTCCTCAAAGCAAACCCTCTGCTTCTCAAGGCCAATCTTCTGCTTTTAAGGTTCTAGAGCAATCTAGTTCTCAGGTACCTTTCCAAATTCCAGCTATTCAAGCCATTTATCATGCTCTTATTTCAAATCCTCCTCTAGATTTTTCTTATGGTCCTATTATGTTTTCTGTCGCAAATGGCAAGAAATATAAAGAGGACTATGCACTTAGGGACTTCTGCCCTATTTTGTATCTTAATTTGGATAAACTGAGGCAAGATTGCAATATTGATCTTTCGCCTTGGTTTAGGCCTTATGAAAATTTTCTATTTATTCATACTTCTTTCAGTCCAACTCTTGTTAGGACTTTCTATTTCAATATGACTGTCCATAATTTTTTAGATAAGCATGATCAAATTGTTGAGGAGAGGATGATTTCATATGTAACAGCCAAAAGAATTGTTCTTACTACCAATTACACCATCAATTCTTTACTGTTGATTTCAAATCCTCCTCCTCCTGAATTTCACTATGACAATGAGGAGATTTTTAAAATCCTTCGACCAGATGAACCATTAAGTAGACCAATAGAATGAAACCTCATAGCATATGAAATCATTCCTTCAAGGTATACTTATTTCAGAAAATACTCTAAGTCAACTTCTGTGTACAAGTATGTTGATGGCGAACGCATTAATGAAGCAATGTTCGATGTACCAATGAAATACATTTGTGCCTAACAGAATTTTGAAGTGTCACAACAGCTATATTCAAAGCTCTTCACAACGACGTTAATGGAAGACAAGTATAAAAGCTCATCACATTCAATTCCACCAACTAGCGAAACTCTGCAAATCAATTCGACATTATTTCAACTTATTGTTTCATTCGCTTTATTTAATATCTTTGGATATTTTCTATACTTCAGTGATTATCTCATATATACTCAGTGAGGAGAAGTCGTTAAATACTTATTTTGATTTTCTATTTTAAATCTTAAGGTTGAGAAATCTTAAGTGTGGGTGTACAATTACAACTTGTAGGGGGAGGGATGTAACACCCCTTCTTTTGTGAATAATGTACTTGTATGAACTAATAAAATAATGAGAAGTTTTGATCGTTGTTTAAATTATCATTACTTTCTGTAATATTTTATAATAATAATTGTTTTAAAGGATCGCGAGACCATTAGGGGATAGGATATTAAACCTTGGATAGGCCAAAATTTTCCTAATAAAGACCAAGGAAAAAGAGGTTACGATTGTACCCGATTTGAAAAGGAAGTGAGCTAAACGTTAAATACCATAGCAGTATAAGCTGGTACAATGAATGGGGGACAGAGAATATTAGCAGAACACAAACCCTTCGCCTGCATAGTGTGTATGCACCACCCCCAGGTAGGAAGAGGAAGAGACACTGTAAAAATCACATGCTATAAAGGGAAAAGTTAGTGTAATTATTACTAGAGGACATGTGTCAATACGGAGTTAAAAAGTAAAAAGTAAGTAATGATTACAGGGGTAAAAAAGGTCAATTTCTTACCCTTTAAGGAGGAAATTTTGACCACATGAAACAGGGGAGGAAATCAGATGATTCTGTCTCTATTTAAGCCCAAACACAAAATACAGGCCCTGAGGGAAGTTAACTAGTGAAAAGGAGACCGATAAGGACCAATTAGGGACTTCTTTTTGGATCAAATAGAACAAATATTGGGCCATCTTGGGATGTATAGTGGCGCCACATATGAAGGCCAAACCAGGGAAAAAGACCTAAAAATTTGAAGAAAAGTGAAAAGGGGAGCACCCTTTTAACCAACGGTGCACTACAAGGACCAATGGATAAAAGGGTGAACTGGATAAATTGAATAAAAGCATGAGGATCAGATTTTTCCAGGCCTAGAATGCACCACATATGCCCCGGAAATATCTAGAATTTCTTGAAGAAAAAGAAAAGAGAAAACATGCAAAAAAACTAGGGTACATGCTTTTAACAACCGAACAAAAGGGTGTTTCGGGTAAAAATAGGTATTTTTCACATGTTGAAAAATAAAAATCTGAGGTGCATGGGCAGGGATGCGCCACATCATCACCTTCTGGAACCCTCTGGATTTTCTTGGGAAACAAGAAAAGAAACCCTAATTCATGATATTAACTAGTGGACAGAAGCATGGACCGGATAATTCAATGTACCATGATCATTTTATTCAGTTTTAAAAAGGCATAAACTCCCTATTCTTGGTTTTCAAGGGGAATGCTCCAGCTAAGAAGAAGAGAGTCCATCCAAAGTTCCAACATCCGGAGGAAGAAGCCAAATCACCGACCAAAGCTCCGAATTCAGGTAAACCCCGAGAATTAGCTCCTGAAGTTTAAAGGTTAGGATTTTCGTCCATCTGAGTAAGGCATGAAATTATGGTGTGATTTTGAAATTTTTAAGGTTAAAACAATATTTTCTATGGGTTTAGGTCAAGGTTAAGATTTACAAACCTGAAAACATTGAAAACCGAAGGAAAAAGCTTGCTACCAGCTTCAGGATTTTCTAGGTAGTGAAGCTTCATCGGTATTTTTAAAATAGTAAATGGGGTCCATTGGCCTTGAAAGTTTACAAGATTAAAGTATACTTCCTGAGCTTCATTTTGATATAACATTTTATACCTTTTTGATTATTCCACTGGGAGAAATAAAGTTTTTAAAATCGCTCAGGAAGCTGAGATACGTTTTTGGCCAATGAATGACGTTTGGGCTGAGTAATAAAATATGAACCCGTTTGAACTTTTAAAATATTTTTACTATAAACTAGACATCCTAAGGGTTCAGATTCCGCTGATTTTGTGTTAATTGGATTTTTTTGGAATTAATTAAAAATGTTTGAAGTTGAACAAAGGTCATTGGAATTTTCAGTATAAGGCTCGGATTTTTCAACAATAAAAGGGGTATTTATGGAAAGACAAAAAATAAGGTGTATTGGTGTTGTCTAGGGTAAAAACATATCCGGAGAGGTTATCAGGCGCCATAAAAATTTTTAGTCGGTGCACAACCAACAAGTAGCAACTGTTTACTCTTGTACTTTATATGTGGCTGTTGTATGTTTGTTTACCATGTTTGTATTTGCTAAATATGCATACAGAATGGTTGGGGTTCGAGCCCCTAACTTTTATATGGTTCCTAGCACTAAGGATTATTCTAGGGCTGGCCTTGATTGGCAGCTCGACGGCTTTGTGATTCGGGACTAGCCTGGTTCAGGCGGCTTAATGGCTTGTGATTCCAGGGTTTGCCTTGGTAAGGCTTGCCTTGCTAAATATGATTCTGAATGCAAATATGGTATGTTTTCCATGTGACTGATATTTCTTGATTATGGTTGCATTCATACACTATATACATAAAATACTTGAGTTTAACAGTTACTCTGGGGTTCATTCTTGAACTCCAGACCACTTTGTAGATACAGGTGAAGACATTAAGTTGTTCAAGAAGTTGGAAAAGGTAAATGCATATGGCTGAGAATTGAAGAAATAGGGAATGCCCTATTACACTTTGTAAATTTATTTTGGGATGACTATATATATATTTACTGCTCAGTATTTTACTTTGGATGACTGTACCCTTAACCCTATAGGGACTATTTACTTTTGGATTATTGTACCTTTACCAGTATATTGTGGTTGTCCAAACCGATAAATTGCTCTGTTACGCACACTCTAATGCATATTAAAAGGACTAATTAACAGAGGAAAGGTAATAAATAAAAGGAATCCCTCTAACCCACCACCCGAAAGGGTGAGGCCGCTAGGGGTGTAACAAGTGAGTCCTAGTGTGATAGGATCATCTTGAGTATAAAATGTGTAATTGTATCTGTGTTTATGGATTAGTGAAATACCCAGAGTGTCTGGGGACTGGACGTAGGTCGAGAAGTTAGACCAAAGCAGTATAAATTCTTTGTGTCGTTTCTCCCTGTCTCTGTCTCTATTCTTATTACTCATCTTTTCAATCTAAAAAAGAATTTTGAAATCCCCTATTCACCCCCCTTAGGTGATAGTCTCTCTTCAGCCATAAGTACTACGTCCCTCAGATAGATGTCCCCCATTATGGGACGTAGAATGGGCAAAAAAAACGGATGTTAAAGACTTGTTTTGTAGTAGTGATAGAATAAAAGGAAATAAAATAATACTTCTGCAGAATTCAAATAACCAAAGTCTAAGGTTGTCTATTCAAAGGGAAACTAACTGGTCCAAGACGAAGTTGCATTGAGCTTAAACCACAAATACCTCTTTATATAATTGATGCCCATATATAGGTCTAGAATTTTTTGTATTAATATGTCATGTTTTCCAGGATTGTCCTATAATTTTCCACGGTTTAATAATTGTTTCAATTTTTATAATTCTACATAGATTTGTTTGTGATCCGAATCCATGAAACACATCTTAGTGATTAAGAGAAAGGATTTGTGAGAATTAGGTCATATCAGAATAGTGACCTTAACCCTATATATTTCTATTTATAGAATTGGGAACCAATTACATCAAGACAAGTATCCCTATAGGATTATTCTAGAATACAAGCTAGAGTATAATGTACAATATACATATATAAATGAAACTATTTATTTCTAACTCCCTCCTTTATGTTGAACCTCTTCTTCACCTTCCTTGTTCTTGTAAGAGTTTGTTTCTGTTGAGATATTTTGGCTGGAACTACAGTTACACCTAGCTTGTCTCTGAGAAAATAGAAGTGTGTATGACTCTGATTTCAGTTAGTCAATTTGCAACTTACAAATCTGTTGGAACATAGGAGACTTTGAGGATTTTTAACAAAAAGTGATCTTTCACAAAATGCACATCTAATTCGATGTGTTTTATTCTTGCATGATGGACTAGGTTTGCAGTTAGGGCTGCTGCATTGGTATTGTCACACCAAATAGTTGGAATTCTCTATAACCGCAAGCCCAACTCAAACAAAAGAGACCTGATCCAGCTAAGCTTAGAGGCTGTGTTAGACAAGGATCGGAATTCAAATCCACTTGAAGAGCGGGAGACAACAAGCTGCTTCTTTGAAGACCAAGTCACCAAAGAATTACCAAGGAATGCACAATACTCGCCAACAGACCTTTGATCAACAGGACATGATGCCTAATCAGCATCTGAATATGTAGTTATGTCTAGAGGAATAGAAGTGCTAATGTGAATGCCATAATGAATTGTTCCTTTAAGATATCTCAACACCCTTTTCATTGCTTTCCAGTATTCTATGGTTGGTTGTGAGAGAAATTGACTCAGTTTACAACACTAAAACTTATATCAGGTCTTGTATTGTGCAAATACTGTAACGCCCCTATGGCACTTCATATTCATACTGATTGTTAGCTAAAACACCAGAATGTGCTGACGGGGACTTATGAGCTGCCATGGGGGTTTGACACGATGAGACATGACTCATATGAAATTTTTCTAACAATTCACAAATATACTTGCCTTGGGTCAAATACAGACCAATAGTGTCACTATGAGCTTCAATGCCTAAGAAAATAACGAAGAGAGCCAAGATATTTTAGAGAAAAGACATGATGCAACCGTGCAGTGAAATGTTTTAGATTAACTGAATTACTCCCAGTAACTAATATGTCATCTACATAAATCAATATTTCTAGGATTTGATGCTGATCTAAGTAAATAAATAGTGAAATATCTCTTTTAGAATTAGTGAAACCCCAAGCTAGTAAGACACTTCGAAGCTTATCAAACCAAGCACGTGAAGCTTGCTTCAAGCCATACAGAGCTTTAGAAAGCTTACACACATAATCAGACTTAGAAGAGTCAATGAAACCCTCAGGTTGCTCTATAAATACTGGCTCAGATAGAAAATCATTCAAGAAGGCATTATTTATATCAAGTTGCTTGATATCCCAATTTAGAGCAATAGCAATAGCCAAAATAAGCAAATGGTAGAGTCTTTAATGACAGGGCTGAAGGTCTCATAGAAGTCAATACCTGTTGTTTATTGGAAGCCTTTAACAACAAGACGAGCCTTTCTTTTGACCAATGTACCATAAGCAGCAAATTTGGGTTTGAAAACCCATTTGTTGTCAACCACATTTCGTGCTATGGAGCGTCGGACAAGAATCCAAGTGGAATTCCGTTGGAATACAGAAAACTCTTCGATCATTGCTTGCTTCTAAGGAGGTAGAAGGAGTGCTTCCTTGACTATTTTTGGAACATATTCAGCAGCTACACTTGTGAGTCCGACGTAGAGAACTTTGGGTTTAGAGATACCAAGTTTGCCTATAGTTTGCATTGGGTGGATATTGACCTTGGAGATGGGCTGTGATGATTGAAGTTCTTCTGATTTAGGTGAAGACTGCCTGTTGACTGATAGTTGTGGTTTAACTGACATTTTACCAACATTTGAGGGTGACAAGCTTGGAGAAGTCTGTAACTGAGTGGACTGAAAGGAGGACTCTGCTGTCAGTGATGGAGAGCAGACTGTAGTAGAAAAATCATTCTCAGTATTAAGTTGAGATAGAGCATGAGGCTGCAATAACAGAAGTGTGCTAAGAGTCAAAGGAATCAGTAGGAAGTAGAGAAGCCCAACTAACATCAGAATTGGTCAGCAAGCTGGTGTCTATTCTGACAGATTTAGAGCTGCTGTTGTTAGCTAAGAGTGACTCAGATCTTGACCAGAAGATAAGTCCTCACATATAACAAGTGTAGGAGCAGGAAAAATCACAACTGTTGCCTGAGAAGGTTGCTGAAAATTCAAGAAACTATCAGCAAAAGGATATGCAAATTCATTAAAGACAACATGGCGTGAAATATAGATTTGGCCTGTTGAACTTAGACATTTAAAACCCATATGTGATCTACTATAGCCAAGAAATGTACACTTTGTGTTGTGAAACTGAAGCTTGTGACAATTGTATGGTCGAAGACATGGAAAACAGGCACACCCAAAAACCTTGAAACTCTTATAATCAGGTTTTCTCTTGAATAGAAGCTCAAAAGGTGAAACATGTGATAAAGTAGTTGTAGGCTCTATTTATCGATAGACAGCACTTGAAAAAGCCTCCCACCAATAAGATGCAGGCATGTGGGCATGTGCTAGAAGTGTAAGACCGATTTCCACTATGTGACGATGCTTCCTTTCAACTTTACCATTTTGTGTTGAGGTGTGTGGACAAGAGTATTTGAAAATAATTCTATTTTCCTCAAGTAAGGACTGAAAATTCCTAAATTCACCTCCCCAATCACTTTGAGAACTTTGATATTTCTGTCAAATAGATTTTCAACCATACTCTTAAAAAGTCTAAAGGCAGATAGAGCTTCTCCTTTGGTTTTTAAAGGATAGCTCCAAGTATGCCTATTATATATAGTCATCAAGAAAGCTAATATAATAATGATATCCTCCAACTGATTTATTGGAGGTGGCCCCAAAGTCTGTGTGGATTAAATCCAAAACATTTTCAGCACATGAGTGGGAAATAGGGAATGGTAGTCTATGAGACTTTCCTAATTGACAAGAATCACAAAAATGGATTTCTTCATTAGAATCAAAAGAGACATTACAATCCGTAAGTATTTGATGTAAAACATCCTTACTTGGATGACCAAGTCGTCTATGCCAAAAATCAAGAGTAGACAGATTATAATTCCAACTGAAACAAAACTAGTAGCTTAGGTCTTCACTGGATCACTGGATTATCAATTCGATATAGCCTTGCAGTAGATCCTCTAGTTGTTTTTCCTTGAAGCAGAACATTAAGTTGATTCTTGTCCTTCACAAAACATCCATGTGAGTGAATTTCAACAAACACATCATCATTATCATTAGTGAGCTTATAACAAGTAATCAGATTCTTAGCAATTTTAGGTGCAACAAGTACGTCATTCAGTTTCAGAGTTTTTGGCACTGTGGATTTATCACCCTAGCATTTTCAGTCCCAATCACATTCACAGAAGCACCATTACCTACTGAGATAGATTGTATACTTAAATTCATATCAAACCTAACACTCTCAAAGGCATTGGTAACATGATGGGTAGCTCCAGTATCAAGGTACCATGCAGGATCAGCAGTGGTTTCTAGAGTAGTTATGTAAGCAATGGCATTCTTATAGCTTTTATCAGGTCTATGAGGGCTCTTAAAATTCTTGTCAAACCTCTTGAAGCAGTCTGCAACTTCATATCATGGCTTGTCACAAAGGTAAGACCAGACTCTTTCATGTCTAGGTTAAGATTGATTACTGCTTCGACCACGAGAGTTGCCTCTAGATTGCTGTCGGCCTCTGCCTCTTCTACCTACTCTTCTGCCATGAGAGTTTGGAGGGCGACTGGAATTGGGGGCTGAGTGAAAAGAGAGATTGGCTAATGCAGACGCCAGATTTGTGGTAGTAGTAGTGTTGAGTTGCTCCAGATGAGATCCATAGGTGAGGAGTTTTGATTAGAGATCAGACCAAGACATGCCATCCTTTTCAAAGAGGAGCACAACTACAGGAGTGTATTCATTGTCAAGCCCAGTGAGAGTTTTAGTAATTAAATTAGTCATGGACAAAGGACAACCTAGCAAGGGTTAAATTGTAGATAGAGATTTCATTTTTGCCAAGTATTCTCTCATATTTAGAGAACCTTTCCTAATTTTTTGAAATTCGCTCTTCAGAAATGTGACATGAGATTTCGTGTTTGCGCCAACAAACTCAGTGACAACCTTTTATAAAGCTGCTAAGGTTGTGCAATTTGTCATTTGGCTAGCTATTTCTACGGTCATGGTGCCAAACAACAAGCCGAGAAGGAGTTGATCAATCGCTAACCAGTCATCATAAAGAGGATTTGGACACACCTGTTCGGATGAATCCAACACGTACTCTGGAGGAACGCCTTTCATGCCAAGAATGTGACCATCCAGTCTATGGCCACAAATAATGGGTATAATCATTGAAGGCCATGTCAAGAATTGAAGTTATCACCGTCCAGCTTCACGAGATTTCCTTGATTAACTGAGCTCAAGATAGGGGTTGATCGAGTCTGAATCTGAGGCATTTAGATCTAAGGCATTTGGGAAAAACCAGAGTGAAATCCTGACGGATAGGTTGGGTACGATTGTGGGCCGAGAAATGGGTAGGACGATGGTGACAGAATGAACAGTGGAGGAGGAAAAGTGGAGATCATGATTGTAGTTGTTAAAGAAGATGATGTAGATGAGGACAGGGTCAAGTGAAAGAAAGGACAAGAGCGTATGAAGGGTGCCGACGAGAAAGAGGGAGTGGTGAAGGAATGGTGAAAAGAAGGGTTCGGGTATGAGGTGCAAGGATAGTGGTGACTGTTGTGTCTTGGGATGGCTGCGGCTGTAGTGATGACTTGGGCTAACTTGGTCAAGGTTTTCAGATAGGGTGGAGGTGGTGGCTAGGGTTGATTGGCTGGTAGAATTCCTAGGGAAAGATGCCATTTCTTACATTCAAGCTCTCATACCAAGAAAGGATTTGTGAGAATTAGGTCAGATCAGAATAGTGACCTTGACCCTGTATATTTATGTTTATAGAATTGGGAACCCATTACATCAAGACAAGTATCCCTATAGGATTATTCAAGAATACAAATATCTCTATAGGTAATGCTAGAATACAATGTACAATATACATAGATAAATGAAACTATTTAGTTCTAACTTTAAGTGACCTCTAGCAAAATTGAGTGCAGTTAAAATAAAATAAAAAGGTTAAACATTATTTTTCCTTAGAAGTATTTGTGAAGGAGTGCAGCTATGCAGATTTTTTTTTTTCAAATATCGCCCTTAAAATATAGGATCAATGTTTTTCCACTCGTTTTTTTTTTAAAAAAAATGACTATTAGTTTGACTAACATGACACACCTAGTACAGCCACCTCATTTATAAGTTTTGTCCCTTAATCCAATAAGAACATTTTTAAGAAAAATGACTATTTTTGAACCTAAAAAAAAACTATATAAGTATTTTTACCAATTAACCCAATAAAAATATATAACATCAATTTTACGAACATAGAACAAATAGAGCTAATTTTTACTTAGGTGGGTAACGGGTTGTTTTTTAAGAAAAATTAGAAAAATGAAATAATATACCTAGGACAGGACAAGATCGGGAAATGTTTTCCTTCCCGGAAATTTTTGGGATAGGCAAAACCCATCCTAATTTGTCCAGGTATGACAGGGACGAAAAAATCTTGAACACCCCTGATATCAAGTGGTAATAAGATAGAGAAAGGTGGATCGGAGGGTTCATTTATGTTCAGTTATTGGATATTGTACGATATATTTTGAAATTTTATTATTCGAAATTGTTTTACTGATTTATATTTGTATACCCTACAAATTAATATGTGGTTACTGGAACTTCAAATTAAATCTCACCCCTACAAATTAACTTGTATACCCTACAATCCAATTTGACATACCTCAAGCCAGATTGGCTCTAATAAGATCGTGTGGTCAGGTAGGGTTAATGAAGTTTAATGTTTTTCTTACTCTATGCAAAATATGTTGAAAGTAATTTATAAATAGGATTAAGGAAGTATTTTGTAACTTTTTTATTTTCTCAATTTAGTTTATTCTTTTATTTTTTTAAAAAAAACTACTCTCTCCAGTCTTAATTATAAGAACACCTTTGAGAGGTTGTCTTGGTCCTAATTATATGAACAAATTTTAATTTTTATCATTTTATTCCTAAAATACCCCTATTGATAACTTTTCAATAATAATTTAATAATGCACCCATATATTCTATAAAGTAAGTAATGTTTGCAACTTATTAATGCTACATACACCTCAATTTTACAGGTTTTTTTTAATAAAATAATTTTGAACAATTTGTCATATTTTTTTCCGTTTCACCCCTACGCATATTTCCTCCACAGTAATTAATTTAACAACACACTTATATTCTATCAAGTAGGAGAATCTACTTTTTTTCATTTTTAAATAAAATAATTTTAATATTTCCTTAAAATATTATATTGTAAGAGGGCGGTTGATTTTGGAGCGGAGTCATTACGGACATTTTATTTTATCTAAGGCCCAATAAGTGGCGGCAGCCACAAACACACTCTCGTATCCAAGATTACAACATACCTATAATATAGGAAGATCCTATATTATAGCGGATCCTATCTATCGACATTTCCCAGGGCATGAGGGCAATATCCGAACTATGTCTACGTGATATACTCCCCTAGATATTCGCCCTGGAGATCAGACACAACCACGATATTTTTCACGGTAGCCTCTATAAATACAGAGACTAATTATGTAATACCCAATTTTTAATTTACCGAAAAATTCGCTATTTTGGAATATGTTACCATATTAAATTGGTTAACATATGTGACATAAAGTCACACAAAATAATGGCTATTTCAAGTTCAAATTAGCCATGGAAAGATTATAAAAACACTTAACTAAATTAAGTGACAATTTAGCAAATTGGTAGATAAGCTTGCACTAATTGGGATTAGTGACATAATTCTTCTAATTAATTAGAAACAAATTAAAACCATCAAAAGAGGGCTAATTATATTTGAAAATAATTAAGCCAAAGAAGATGAAATAATACTCTATTAATAATTGCATAAATATAGTTGATTTAAATAAGCAACCAATTGTAGATTGGCATTTGACATTAAAGGATACTTAAGCACTTAATTAAGTCATTAAAAGGACATCATAATTTAGCCCCAAAGATCAGCAAAAAAAAAAAAAAAAAAAACAATGTTCAGCATAAAGGAAGAAAGAGAAGAGATTAATAAAGCATAAAGTTAAGAGTTGAAAAGTCAAATAAAGCAACTAACCAATGAAAAGCAAGGAAATAACCAATATTTTTCTAATTGAAAAAAAAAAAAGCATATTTAATGGATAAAAGAAAAGGGGATGTCGACTGAATTAATGGAATGGAGAGAGAATTAATCATTGTATATTATAGTTGAAAGTCCACGTACATGAAGGGGTTTGGATAAAGTTAAATGATCCAAGGCATTTGGCAATTAAAAAAAAAAAAAAAAAAAAAAAAGCTATTAGAATAGGCATGTCGGCACTCTTATTAATGGTGGAGATGAAGTTCAAGAAATGTTTTTTTAAATCCAATAGATAAGGTGAGTTTTGGGCAAATTTAATTGTCATTTGTGTCCTCAATTTTTCCCTATAAATAGAGAGGCTTGGCTTCACAATTCTTCACACCAAAACACTACAACACATCTGATTTTAAGATTAGAGAGTGAGTAGAGTGAAGTTCTTGGAGCAAAAAGGAAGAAGGAGTTGAGCCTCAAGGGTAATGTTCTTGAGCTCTTGTCTTTAGCTTTTTGTTCTTATGTATAAATGTAGTTTAATTCATAAAATTAGAGAATAAATTCCTATACTTGTTTTTAGGCCTCCTTGCATTGAAAAATTCCTAATGAGGTAAAAACATGTTGGGAAAATAATTTTAGATATTAATGGAACAAGATTGTGAAAATTGTAGTATTTTCGGTAGCTTAAATCCTGTGTAGGCAGCGAAAAAGATGCTATTATTTTATGTATCTAATTAAGTCATTAAATTATTAAATTTTACATGAATAAATTAGACATGTAGGGCTTTCTAAATATATAAAATAGGAAGAATTTTGAGTTCTACACAAGGCGTAACATATTTTTGAAGTTAAGCTATTTTTCTGGGCGAAAATCTGGGCAGCGTTGAGAAAACATTAAACTGAGAATTATTTTTGGTGTTCTAGGTTCTGGGAATATTATTCCTTGAAACTAGACATGTCAAGGGTCATGAGAAATTTTACGGAACCTCATTTAGATTTTTCTATAATTAATTATGATTTTTCAAAGTTACCAAAAATTCTGCCGAGAAATGCTGAAGTAGCGTTTTTAATAAAATATAAGGATAAAGATGGGATAAATAAATCCACCAAGGGTAGAAAAGTAAATTAAATCCTTTAGGATATTATTCTAAACAATATGATATTTATCAAATATCATAAAATAATCCGACAGTGACATTATAGGATATCCGGGAAGTCCGGAGTCGGATTCAAAGGTCGGGCATTTGACAATTACCCGGTGAAAGGTACGTTCGCGTACTAGTAACTTTAATTGCCTATATCTTGTATGATTGTATATGATTGATTGATTCATGAAGTGATGGACGAGACTAGGTCTTGGGCTAGGCACTGTGACTAAGTGTATGGGGCTTAGATCACCTGTTTATACATTCAGCTTTATACGGGTTATAGTCTTGATAATGCCGTCGAGTTTTCCTAGCGCTGAGGACACGAAGGGCCGTCGTGGCACTGGTTAGGGCAAACGGTGCAAACTTTACATGTGCTGTGTGCTATGTACTGTTGTTGTATTGACATTACATCTGCTGTGTGCTTATGTATTGTTGTAACCTTACATCTGTGTGCTATGTATGGTTGATGCTGATATATAATGGATATCTGTCATATACTATTATATCTGCCATAGAGGTTAACTGTTACCTGAGGTCCGATAGGTATTGGACCTCAGATTTGACTAAAGTTCAGGAAAGGAACCTGGAACAGAGAAGGCACCGGTAGATAGAGCCGTGAAGAGGCACTGATGGACAAAGCCGTGAAGAGGCACCGGTCAAAGCAAATGCCGGAAGAAGTTTAACAGAGTCTACCTTCTGGCATGAATCTAATAATGTTACTTCAAACCATTTGGTGTCTAGAAAGGGTTCGTCTATGTGGTTCAGTCAGTGAGTTACCGTGAATTCGGGAAGACTTCTACTAGACACCGGCCTGACCAAATTGTTTGATTAACTGAATTAGGTTCATTGCCCCAAGTCTAGTTACGGCTTGGTTGAAGATTGTATAGTTACCATAAAGACTTGTAATTATACAAAGCTCTGTACTAATGTATCACATGAATATTCCTTTGGGAAATTTTTAATGTATCAGCATATGTCAGGGCATCAGCATATGCCTGGGCATTTTGTATCAGTTACTCATCGTCCAAACGTTAGCGCATGCTTTCCGTTTCCGCATTACTCTGAGTGGTAGCACCTCAAACTCTGTTAAGTTTTCTAAAACTAAGTGTCAACCGAAACATTTTGAAGTATGAAATTTGGGGTGTTACAAATTAACCAGGTGCATAGGTTCTAACTCAGACTATTTACATTCAATCACACTGTGCACACACACCACCCCTTATATCGTGCACAGTAATCCCACGCTCCCTTGATTATCTACCCCATATATATTCAGACCAAGCCCAACGATCCAATATCAAAGTACCAGCCCTTGGCTAGACATATGTATTCTACACCAGAACAGTAACTATCTATCAAAGTGATTGATTTTTTTCCTAAAATAACCTAATAAATATTAACTATTTTCGGTCACCCCATCCCGCCACTATTGGCTGGTGCTGACCAATATGTTCAGCTAGTCTTTCTCTTGAACATCAGATGAATCTAACTAGCGAGTATTACGCAATGAAAGTGATCTGGATCCTATTTATAAAGTTTTAACTTTTTCAATATTTTATAAACTTCTAATTTAAAAGTTTTAAATCCCTTTGAGTAAAAATATAAAATGAACTTATTAGTATATTAGGCCTAAGCAAAAGTAAATCTTATGGACCACCAAAAAAAAAAAAACACCACTGAAAAGGGAGGGAGGCTCACTTAAACGAATGAGAAGAATTTTAACAGTTTATTCCATCTCCAATCCACAGTGTCAAGAATAAGAGTATTTTAGAAAAATGAATATAATTAATTAATTTAATTACTATCCTTAATTTTTCCAAAATGCGGTAAATAGCTCCTATATTTAGGACTAGAGGGAGTATATTCATATAGCCGCCGTACGTAATCACCCTACTTTTCTATCATTAATTGTAGGATTCAATGACACCAATTAATTAAATCAAATTAATTGACTAGTAGGTGGAGTAGGTAAAATTATTTAACTTATTTAAGTTGGCTGGAAAACAAAAGAACTTGTTTAACTGTTCTCCTAAATTTTTTTAGGTCTCAAGTTGAATTTCATAAAAGACACTTGTGTTGAAATGGGCAACCTCGAACCCCAAACCGAATACTTGATGTGATAATATCAAAAAAAGAACTTGTTTAATTGGCTTGCACTTAGGTGGAATTTACTTAATTACTCCTAAATATACAACCTCATTTCACTCATTTTCCTAAATTTATAATTTTTAACCCAATTAATATCCTATTGATTGAACATATTTGGGGGGGGGGGGGGGGTTTCGGTAATTTCAATACACATGTTAAATATGGCATTTGGAGGAAAATAGCATTTAATTATTAAAATAATTAATTTAACTAATTTCTTATCCTTAAACTAATTATCCTTAAGGACTGGAGCTAGGACTTTGTATAATTAAGGGACGGAATAAAACTACATGTAAATTTTTTTCTTTTAAAATAAAAAGGACGAAATGTATGGACTATGCATAGTGAAGGGATTTTGATTGTGCGGGCAGGTGCTTCTTACCCACACTTGTGCTTGTGCGGGCAGATGCAGACACAAAGTTTTAGAATATATATATATTTTGAAGGGATTTTGTAACAATTGTCTGGGTAGTATGGCGGTTATAACTTCAATCTCACACACACAAGCTCCCCAATTCAAACCAGACTTCAGACAACTCTCCTAATTATTTTTTGGCCATGGACTTGCGGGCTTAAAGCAAGCGGATCTATAATCACAGTGGGCTTAAAGCAAGTAACCCACCTTGCATCAGTGGATGAGGACAAAAAAGTTGTCATATTCAGATTAAAAAAATGAGGAAAAGTCACACATAATCAAACAATAAGGAAAAAGGCAGAAAAAGACAATTAAAAATTTCTGATGTAATGTATGCTAACTTGTTAATATTGATGATGAAAATATAATTCAATATTTTGAGGAATGAAAAAATCGAAGAATCTTTTTGTAATCGTTCGATGTAAAGGTTAACTGATTCGATGATTATTTTTTATCTTAAAGTTGAAGTTTTCTTTTATTTTATTTTTTTAATGCATTTAAAAATTTCCTTTAAAAAAAAATTTGGGGGCAGCCTCGAATCTTACTACTAATTGCGCACCCACAAATCTAAAATCCCGAGTCGCCACTGACTATGCATATACTTTTTTTTTTTTTTTTTTTTTGGCCACAGAAATGGGGGGAAAATCCCCATCTGGGCTCAAGTGACCCAGATATTTTCAAAAAAAGACCCAAAAAAAGTCACACGTTATAAAAGGCCATAAAAGCTTTCTGGGTATTATGTCAGAAAACATTAACAATTATATCTTAATAACTATATCAGCATAATATTGTAATACAAATATATTAATCAGGTCCTCTTGGAATATTCTTTAAATCCTTCTCCAGTAATCTCCTCGGCTGACCCAGTTTCGAGACCCAGTCATTTGGGTGATATGCTAAAGGTAGCTTTAACAATCAGACCTCTCGTTTTTTGGTTCAACTGGTGTGGGGGTCGGTCTTCTTCACCATTAGGAGGGGGTTCGATCCCTACGTTGGTCAAGGCGCTGGGGGAGGCATCCTAAGGGTTTAGGTAGCCGTGGTAACGTTGGGTAAGTAAAAGAACGCAAGTATCCCCAACGAATACCGGGCTCCAAGTGAGTGTGCGCTTTTTGGGTGTGGGTGAGCTCAACCCCTTTCCTAAAATTTTTAAGAAAAAAAAAAAAAAAAAAAAAAAAAAAAAAAAAAAAAACCAGTTAGCGACTAAATTTTTTTTTCTTAGAAATCCAATAATATAAATGGTTTCAAATTATTTCTTTGACTCTGGAATATTCTCAAGGATATTTACACACCTCCAATGATGAAGAGTAGTGTCTTTTAATAATGAAATTATCAGCAATTGATTATCTCACTCAAGACAGCGATCCCAAAGTTCGTTGTCATGGGCGACTTTTGAGGCTTCAAGAAAAGCAATTTCTTCAGCCATAAATGTCGACGTAGCATCGATCATTCGTACTGCCCAATCCAACAACCAGCCATTCGAATCCATCCGGAATCCTCATTACACACCTTTTTTTTAAAAAAAAAAAAAAAAAAAGGTGCTCTTAGATGGTTGTTCTCTTAAGAATCACATAAACAAATATTGATACCATTTTTTTTATATACATATTTCATTTATTTAAATTAAATTATAAACTACATCTTGAAATATTTTTTACATCTAGCTAATATCTCAAATTAATTAATTTTTAACATAATGGTGTTATAAGAAAAATATTTTTGAATGCATGACTGAAAATTAATTAATTTAATATACTAAGTGTATTTGAGAACGCAATATATAATTTAATTTAAATAAATAAAAATAAATAAAATTATATATTAAAAAAAAGAATGCTATCAGTATTCCTTTATATGCTTCTTAGGAAAACAAACACATAAAAAGCACATAAAAAAAAGCATGGAATGAGGATCCTTTGAATATGGGACTACAAAAGCTATGGCAACTCTATTTTCCTCTTGTGAAACCGCACAATGAGTATTAATTTTAAGCATATTACCTTCAAGCAGTTCCCACAGCTGCATATATGGGCTTGTTTGGGTTAGCGGTGGGGTCGGTGGTTTATTTTATATCTGATTTTTTTAGAAGCTCGGTAGGGAAAAAACCAAGTTATAAATATGATTTGTGTTTGGATTAATGGTGTAGAAGTGACAGGACCCACGTCAAAAAACTATCCCATGGAGTTTTTTCCTTAAATGACTTTTAGTAGCTTTTTTTAAAGAAGCTCAATAAACTTAAAGCTCAACTTAAGCACTCTACTTTTAGCTTTTTTTCTAGTGTTACTTTTTTCTGACTTTAAACTACTTAAAGCTCTCTCCAAAGAAGCCCAAAGTGTTTGGTAACTTTTGAAATCGTGGTTTTCAAAAGCTTTTTTTCGTAAATCGAGACAAAAATGACTTATAGTCAATTTGACCTATAGAAAAGTCCGATTGTAAAATGTAATTTATATTTAGATTTTCAGTAGCATAAGTAGTTTTGTGATTTAAACTTATAGTCAATTTGAAATATTTTTGAGGGTACTGACTGATACTAAAAATATACTTTAGGATACTGAACGGTACTAAAAACATACTTCATGATCTTGAAAATTTATTTTAGGATCTTGAAAAAATTATTTTTAATACCATAAAATATTTCTCAGGGTACTGAATGGTACTAGAATTATACTTTAGGATATTGAAAAAAATACCGATGATCTTGAAAAATTAAATCTTAAAAAATTATTTTTGGTACCAATCAAGATTCTACAATATTTTTAGCGTTTAAATGATACTAAAAATATATTTCAGGATACTGAACGGCACTAAAAAATAAGTCATGATCTTGAAAAATTATTTTAGAATCTTGAAAAAATTATTTTTAGTACCTATGAGTACCCTAAAATATTTTTTAGAATACTGAATGATATTAAAAATATACTTTATAATATTGAATGATACTAAAAAATACCTCATAAATCCATAAGTTACTTTTTAAATAAATAACTTTTAGTTTATAAGTTCGGTGGGAAGAACTTCTCAATCAAACATTAAAAACAAATATTCTCATAAGTTCAGTTATAATTCCAATAAGTTAATCCAGCGTACCAAACATCCCCACCATTTTTTTAGTACCACTATTTTTTAGTAGCGTGAAAAGAATTCTCACATAATTATTATATAGAGGACGTAATCACTTACGTCACCTTTTGTCCTTTGTCTGAAATTTCCCCTAAAAAATGTTAAAAAATGCCTAAAAAAAAAAGTCACATGTCAAAAAACATTAATAACTAAATCAGTCTCATTAACAACTAAATCAATACCCGTTAACAACTTAATCAATAGCATTAACAACAATATCCTAAGAATTAAATCAATACCATTAACAACTAAATTAGTACTTGTTAACAACTATATCAGTAAGCGTTAACAACTAATGTTGACTTTTTTTGACATTGTTTTACTACTTTGGGCCCTGAGATGGATTTTCCCTAAAATATGCATGCACTGTTGTGCTATTAAAGGCGAATTAATTGAAGAGTGAATCAAGGGAATTAATTAAAGAGTGCATCAAACCACACGATGGAGCACTAAACAAAGCAAAAAACAAGATTTAATTTATGAAGAGGTTGGCAACAATAGTTTGGTTCAAATTATTGGAGGGTTAAGATATAGATTGGTCAACAAAGTATAATACTATGAGCACTTGACACAAAAATGTTTTGAAGCTACCTTAACTTAAATACTAACGAACAATTAAAAATGAGAAAATTTACCAATTAACAATTAAAAATAGAAATTATCACAGTGACTTTAAAATCAGGGGTAACGTTGTTTGGTTTGGTGCTCAAATCTACCACATTTGTCTTCTCAAATCTTCCATCTTTGAACCAGAGTGCCGCAAATTGAACCAAGTCGAGACTTCGACCCTTCCATCTTGCCTTCACCTCTCTTCCTTACCGACGACAACTCCCTTCTTCATCTTTGCCGGTAAGATACAACCGCCACTCCTCCGTCAACACACCACTATAGCTTCTTCATAGGGACAATGTGAGAGACACAGAGCAGAGGTCGAAATCGAGAGGGGCACCATAATTTCCCCTTAACCCTAAAAAATTAACAACACAGAATATTGGGCCAGTAATTTTGAGCACCTTGTGGATTTGCCCTTCTATATAAGCAGCTCTCTGTACTATTCACATTCTTCTAAATGGTGGTTTGTGATCGCGCTTTCAGTTGGCGAAGCACCAATGGGGCGTATCGTGATGGAACTGTTCGTAGATAAGACGCCTCGTACGACGAAAAAATTTTGGGCACTATGCATGGGAGAGAAGGGGATCCGAGCGAGAAGCCGCTACACTACAAGGAATCGAATTTCCATCGCGTGATCTCGTAATTTATGTGCAGGATAGGTATTTCACGGCCAAAAATGGAGCCGGTGGAGAATCAATCTACAGAGCGAAATATGAAGATAAGAATGTCGCAAGGCACACTAGACCCAGAATTTTGTTGATGGCCAACTCAGGCCCTAACACCAACGGATCTTAGTTCTTCTTTTGTATGGAGAAGACAGAGTGGTTGGATGGGAAACACGTGGTGCTCTGGTTCAAAGAAAAATCCGATGTAGAAGGTAGAAAATGAAAGCACTAAACGGAGTTACCCCTATTTTAACGTTATTGTAATAATTTCTATTTTTAATTGTTGATTAGTAAATTGTCTCATTTTTAATTGTTGGTTGATATTTAAGATACCTTCAAAACATTTTTGTATTAGGTGATCCTAACATAATACTTTTTGTTAGCCAATCGGCATCTTCACAATTGGATGCTTCTAAGACCATGAGGTTCATTTTTTGGAGTTCGACACAAATTCACCATTTCTCGGGATGTTTTTCTCTTTTACACTTATTGTGGACCGAAGATTTAATTAACATTCCCATACATGACCAAGTTCATACTCATGAAAAAGAATTGGCATTACGTGATCACTCACATCACTTCTTTTTCTTTTGTCTGTTTCGAGTGACACACACACAATATACATATACATACATATATATATATATATATATATATATATCTTAATCATAATTAAAGGCAAACAAAAGAGTAAAACAAACCAGAGAGTGGAGCATAAAACAAAGCCTTATGAACAGGAAATAACATGGGGCAAGGGGCCACTTTTCCCGGTCCCCACAAAATTAACATATTTTTTTCTGTTGCTTATTAGATTATAGATAAAACAAATGACATTTTAATATTTTATAGACATAAAATGATGAGGTTTTTTAAAAAAAAAATTGCAATTTTTTATAGATATTCTAAAATTGTGCCGTTTGAGTTAATTAATATTTTGAAAAATCATAAAAAAATTTAAACTACACAATTTCATTGAAGTAAAATATCAAAATGTTACCCACACATGCATGTTAGGTAGAATATAGTAGTTTAAACAAAAAGAGGGGAAAAATTAGGAGATCCGTACCTTACAATAATAGTAGCCATTATAGAGGGGACAAACTTAGAGATATATAGACTTAAAAGTCCCTGTGCAGCACCTAATAATTGCAGAACATGTCTTCTATATAAGGCACATCAAATCTTCAATCCAGAAACACACAAATTCACAAGAGCCGATCCAAATTTTCATCATCGTTCCCAAGTTTCCATGGAGAAAAAAACTCACATAGCCGTTGTACCCAGTCCTGGCTTTAGCCATCTCATACCTATTGTTGAGTTCTCAAAGCGACTTGTTCATCTTCACCCCAACTTTCATGTCACTTTCATTATCCCTTCACTAGAGTCTCCCCCTAGTTCCTCCATAGCTTACCTTCAAACTCTTCCTTCAAACATTGAATCCATTTTCCTTCCTCCTATTAACAAACATGACCTACCCCAAGATTCTCACTTAACAATCCAAATTCAACTCACAGTCACCAAATCTTTGCCTTCTTTACGTCAAGAATTGATGTCCTTGAACTCCAAATCTCCTTTGGCAATTCTAGTCGCTGACCCTTTCGCGTCCGAGGTACTAAGTTTCACAAAGGAACTCAATCAAAATGCATTGTCTTTCATTTACTTCCCCTCATCTGCTTCAAGTCTTTCCTATTGCTTTTATCTTCCAACCCTCCATGAAAATATTTCTGGTGAATTTAGAGATGCACCTGAACCTATCCAGATTCCGGGTTGTGTCCTGCTCCATGGTCATGATCTACCCGAACCGGTTCAAAATCGATCAGCTGAACATTACAAACTGGCTCTCCAACGAAGTGAGAGATTGTTGTCTGTTGATGGGTTATTGGTTGATAGCTTCGCGGAGCTGGAAGAAAGAGCAATAAGAGCCATGGCACAAAAAGAAAGTGGGTATCCACCTGTGTACCCGATCGGACCTATCACTCATCCCGGGTCAAACAATGAGGAAAAAGGGTCGGAGTGTATTAAGTGGTTGGAGAATCAACCCCCTAGCTCTGTTTTGTATGTTTCTTTTGGAAGTGGTGGGACCCTATCTCAAGACCAAATCAATGAGCTAGCTTTTGGCTTGGAATTAAGTGGCCAGAAATTCTTATGGGTCCTAAGAGCACCAAGTGATTCGGTTAATGCTGCTTTCCTTGGTTCATCAAATAAGAATAATCCTTTAGATTTCTTGCCAGATGGGTTTTTGGAGAGAACCAAAGAGAGAGGTTTTGTCATTCCTTCTTGGGCACCTCAGATTTCAATCCTTGGTCATAATTCCACTGGTGGGTTCTTGAGTCATTGTGGTTGGAACTCTACACTTGAGAGTATACAAAATGGCGTGCCATTGATAGCTTGGCCCCTTTTTGCAGAGCAAAAGATGAATGCTGTTATGTTAACTGATGATTTGAAGGTGGCGCTGAGGCCAAAGGTTAACGAAAATGGCATAGTGGAGAGGGAAGAGGTTGCAAAAGTGGTGAGGACTTTAATGGAAGGTGAAGAACGTAAAGAGATGCAAAAGAGAATGAAGGAATTAAGCTATTCTTCCATTAATGCACTCAAAGAAGATGGTTCTTCCACAAAGGCGCTATCTCAAGTGGCACTCAAATGGAAAAATATTTAAATGAGATATATGACAACAGTGTAAAAGGGTTTTTTTTTTTTTTTTGGGAAAATTCCATTTTACCAAATGAATTTTTTTTTTGGGGTTTTTTTTTTTTTTTTTTTTTACCAGCTGGATTAAAAAGGGCACTTTTATACCGGTTCTCCAATTGGTGGATAAAGTTTTAGATTTCCTACGGGGTATTGAACCCATAGAAAAATAATACTCCATCTATATCTTTTTATAAGAAACAATTATAATCTATGGCTTATTCCTAATAAACAAATTTCAAATATAGCTTAAACTGTTATTAAAAAAAAATATAGCTTAAACTACGCAAGATCTCGTGGTGATTTTATGATTTTGAGAAACTTCAAAGAGGGTACACTCTATTCTTGTTCATACTTTTTATATGGCTTGTAATTTTTAAATTATCAATACCATCTGTTTTAAGAAATGGATTTAATTATATATAAGAGTAAAGTATCTAGGATATAGATTGAACCCATGACCTTTTAGGTCATGAGCTAACTCTTTACCAATTGAATAATTTTTTTAACCTTAAAATTAGCTATTAATACTTTGTACCTATGGCCCAAATTATTAATTAATTCAGCCCATGCTAGTTCAGGTTCTATCACATGCATAATTCCAAGGAAGGTAGTTTCAAGGATATTAAAAATACAAACACCTATCAACTTTGATTTAAGGTAGTCTTATATAATATGGCGAATAAATGTTTGAATCCCCATTAATTAGGTGATGTACCCACATTTAATGCTCGACAATGCTTCGAACTGAATTGCCTCCAATAAAAAAATACATGAAATAGCATAAAGGGAATAAAATAAAGGGGCATCTGCTAAGATTCTCTATAAGAATTTTTTTTAAAAAAATTAATAACTTCCTAAATAGAAGCATGAAATAGGATAACAGCTTCACAAACAAATATTGTGTAAAACAGGGCTATGCGATGTTCATTCAAACTGTTTTGACCAAACAAACAATTCCATTGAAACTTTGGGAACTTATCTAGAAAATTCAATTGCCTTATAAACAAACAATTCCTCTTTACGTGCACACTAATCCTTTCGATTGAATCTGTTTAAGTTTTGAGGAAAGATCACTTAAATATTCGAGTTAGATGTGTTTTTTTAGTCACGCAGAAGAAACCATAGACCAACAATCCTAAGAAAATGATATTAATTTAATTTAAGCAACTTGGAAAATGATACTAATTTATTGCTTGAACTCATCATAAAATTTATGTTTCGTTAATTCCTGATTCATTGCACTTTGTTATACAACCTTTAGTTGCATAACCTTTTTCATTTTATACAATTGATCTGTTTACGAAAAAAACCAGTTCAACGCAAATACATGTGACAAAAGTTGGAACCACCACTAAATAATACAAGAAAACACAGAACCAGATTTATCCATAGACAGAAACCTGAAAGCTGCATAAGTTCATAACAATCTAGAGTGTCCCTAAGACAAAATCTGCTGCATGATATTTTTCAGTAGTCCAACAGACAAATCTACATCAAAACCTGAACCAGCGATCCCAATCCTTTCTACTTGAACCCGGAGATATATCATGTAAAAACTTGCAATCCTCAGAGGCCCTAGAGGGTATACAGATATCACTTTTATCATTTCAGGAATCTCTACTTCACTTGAAAGAGTATATCCACTTGTAATCTTGACAGTGTTCAGAACTTGCGCATTATTCAAAATGAATTTCATAAATGCAATATGAGCTTCGTGTAACTGGAAGTCACCAAAAGTGAACTCCTTCAGTTGTGATGAAAGACAGGGAGGAACATTAAGTATTGGTTCATGAGGGAATCTACAAAAAAAGCTGACCAGGGACCACACACAAATATAGTTAGAGAACTAATAAATTGAAGAACAATTATTTCACACACAAGTCAAGATGAAATGTTCAAACCTTAAAAATTACAAGATTCTGAAGCTTAGGGAAATTTCGGAGACAGTTCACTATCCTAGTCCACCCATCAGCATAACATTCCAGGTGTGTCAAATTGTCAAACGTTGGAATATTATCAGCATGAGGGGACCATATAGCATGCATGGTGGCACCAGGTGACCACATTGACTGCATGAGGAAAGACCAACAGACCCAAAATTAAACTGCGTATGAAATATTTGAAAAAAAAATGAAACAATTTACGTATACAATGTCGTTCATACCTGCAAACTTAGAAATGTAACGTTAGACAAAGCTTCCAAAGGCACTAGAGAGGGGGGAACAATGGCTGTGACCAAACGGTTAAGCTTTTTAATCTCTTGCATCGGACCATAATTGTTCATGCCCAACCTAGTCAGCACTAGCATTTCAAGATGTGCACATCCAGAAAGCAGCATTGCCAAACAGTTTATGTCCGGAAGTCTAACCTTGTTAAGATGTAGAACTTCAAGGGAAGGCAAACTCACACTAGAAAGGGTACTAAAGGTTACCCCATTGAATTTTAAAACCCTAATGGTACTACAGTTGAAAACACTGCAGGGCAACTTGGTGTTAAATCTATATGGAAACCATATCTCAATATGATCAACTTTACTATTGATTAATGCATCAATCCAAATGTTAATCTTAACATTTGGCATGTTAAAAGTTCGACAATTGAGACCAAAGTTTTTGAGAAATTCCAAATCTCCTGAAATGAGGACACAATCAACAAACTGGATGAAAACTTCAGGACCAGGAAAATATGCATCGTGAATGACAAGAGTGGAAAAAGAGTGCAGAATTGGCCTCCATCTCTTGGACAAGAAGCTTGCAGCAACAGCCTGCTTGCTTGGAAGAAAAGACAGAATATGAAGAAGCAACGAGTCTGGTAAGCTACTGAGCCTGTCACACATTATTAATTGGCTTCCACTTCAAAGGCTATCAACGTTAGGCCAATCTCCAAGGGAGTGACAGCCAAAACAAGTGTAGTTTAACCTGAACCTATGGAGAAAATAATCAAACACCAAGTTGATAACTCTTACTCTGTACTTGAAGCTATTTGGAGAACAACATGCAGTACAGCGCTTCATTGAACGCTTTGGAAAATGATGGATATGCCTGAAGATTGGAAAAAGCTATTCATTAAACAGTCAAGAAGAGTGATTTAAGCATTTTGTTTATCTGAGTTAGAATGAAACAGTAAGCACAAACTCTGGACCCAGTCATGGCATCCTAAGCTTTGTATCTTTCTTTATGCTCTTTATGCACACATCAAGCTTTTCATTCACAGCAACTAAGTCCCTACTTTATATTGTACCACATACAAATAACTTTATATGGCTGACTTTCTTGACAAATAAAAAGTTGTAACGGATGAAATAATTGAGTTCCCCCTACTGATGCAAATGATTTTCTGATGTTTGTGTAAATATAGTAACATAAGCTTTAGTACTCAGACAAAACAAAAGGTGCAACAAAAAATTTTCAAGTGTATACACGTAATCATTTCCCATACAGAGACCAACATTCGTTCAGTGATTATGCAAAGAAGAGCGACTAAAGTCACATAACATATTTGAAGAAAACATGATAGAAGCAATAAAGAAGTGGTATGCCTCATGAGCCTGAAATGGCTTGCAGAGACTCAGGAAAATCGTAAACAACTCCAAAATGTAGACAAATTTGATACTAGTACAAGCATAGGGCTGGCACAAGATAAATAAACTGAGCACAGAATAAATCTATTGAAACAAAAACAATTACCATAAATCAAGAACACAACATTGGAATTCCATGCATTACTATGAGGCATCAGTTCGTTGCTATAAACATGAGGAAGTAAAAGAATGGCAATCGACGACATTACCTGATGAAGAGCTTCGATTTTCTTCTCCGGTGCTCCCTTTACCGCTCCCTGTCTCTCCGACTTTCTTCATCTCTCGGGCGCTGTGGTAAAAACGTAAAACTTGATTTTAAAATAAGCCAGAGGGAAGGATGAACTTAAAAGGACTTCGTGTTCAGATTTTTTTGTAAAAAGAAAAAGTTTGGCTTTTAGAGTCATAGAGCTATTATTATGTGTTTCATGAGTTTGCTCCGTGTCTTGCGCCATGTCCTTTATCTTTAATTATGTGTCATATCTTCTGTCATAAATAATTGTACTAGGGGTCCTTCTATGTCATAAATAATTATACCTAGTATTCTTACGTGTCATAAATATATGTACTCAATCATTTACCCAGTGTCTTTATCATGATGCACCACTGCTTCTCTATAAAGGCAGGGATTTTTTTAATTATATATAATTTGTGAGAAAAATGAATTTTTTTTGCCAACGTGAATTAATATTTTTTTAAAAAAATATTACCTTAAAGATTATATGTGAATCAAAAATTGTTATTTAAATTATATTATTTGAATCACGATTGGGCTAACTCCGGTTCAATTATAGTTTAACCACTAAACTTTAATCATTACCTTAAGCTTAAAATTACTAGTGCAAAAAAAAGCTTTAAGACCGCCTCATTTAGAAGCGGACAACGGACACCCGGTCTTAAAGGAATGACCGTGGCGAGTTCCATAAATATAAAGAACTTCTTGCTAGGACCAATTTTTCACCGCTCTTAAAATCATTATTGAGACCGACTAAAATACCACCGGTCTTAAAAATTGAACTGAAATTTCAATTACTTTCTAAATATATCTCATATAGCCGTACTTATATTTTACGCGGTAAAACATAATAAGGAAAAATTTAAATATAAAAAGTCTAAACTTTTAAGACCGAACTTACCAACAAGACGGTCTTAAAAGTTTTCTTTCAAGACCGGATATATGATACTTACGATACGAAAAAGTTCATTAATATTAAGACCGGCGTTTTAAAAGGAACGGTCTTAAAGGTTAAACTTTTAAGATCGGACGTTTAATATGACCGAGATTAATGTAAATATTAAGACCGTCTCTTTTTCATCCGGTCTTAAAAATCCAAGCAAGTTATACATTTCTTCGCACGAAAGCTTTTGTTACTCTGTGGAGAACCTCGTTCGCGTTAGAAACCCTTCTGTTGCATTACCTCTCTTCCTCGCCCACGTACCATCAGCCCCATTGTTACTCTCTCATTTGCTCGGGCATTCCTCTCTTCTGTCTCGAAAATGGACGGTGAAAACGAATCTATTCGTGTTCCGCAACGCCGTTCCTGGTGTGATCGGGTGTGAGTGAGAACGAACCCTCTTCATCTCACAATGAGGCTCGTAATCGCCCGCACGCCGTGGTAGACAGCACACGAATGATGGAAGTGACCCTAAGTCGGACTTACGGGTCAAAGCTCGAGATTGAGTTTGATGCAAGGTTGGAACTGTCGGTCCTAATAAAAGCAAATATAATAGTTTTGTCGGTACATGTCTAGCACGCGTGCAAAGGTTAGCATCTTGATAGATGAGTGGAAAAGTGTGGACTATAAGAATGTAAAGGATCCTATTTGGGAGACTATCCGGGTTATCTATTGTCCCGATCGTCGAAGTTGAAAGACAAGACATTGTCTTATTGTGCTGATCGGTGGAGGAAGTTTAAGACCTTTCTCGCTAACACGTATATTTTCTCCGATGTTCCGCCCGCCAAACATCCTTGGGAAGTTTACACATTTATTGATGAACGAATTTGGCGACAATTTGTTCTTTGCGGACCACTCCGAAAGCTACGGTGAGTATATATTTAGTTTTGTTTTCCCTTTTGTTTGCTTATTAACTTTGTGCGGATATGTGAATGTTATTGTGTTCATCTAATCCGTTAGTTATATAATAGTTCGATGTGTGAATAGAAGTATACATTTCTGCCTTTGTCTATGCAAGTCGATATGTCAACCACGAAAAGGTAAATTCTTGATGAGAAGGTATTAATTGTGTAATGGTTTGTCTTGCAAAGGAGGAAATGAATAGTCTTAAAAGGGGGAAACTTTATATACCCAATTGTTACTATCTAATGGGGACTGCTGATCCCATTTGGATGCCTTAAAAAGGATCAAGTTTGTATTATTCGTAAGCCTTTGTCTATGCAAGTCGATATGTCAACCCCGAAAAGGTAAATTCGATGAGAAGGTATTAATTGTGTAATGGTTTGTCTTATGCAAAGGAGGAAATGATCGAATAGTCTTAAAAGGGGAAACTTTATATACCCAATTGTTACTATCTAATGGGGCTGGCTTGATCATTTGGATGCCTTAAAAAGGATCAAGTTTGTATTATTGTAAGCATAATTCTCTTTTGTTTCTTAACCTATCTATCTAGCTAGCACTACAAAACATAGCTCCAATTTCTTCTACAATTCTACATCTTCCTTAAATAAAATGTTGAAACTTGATGAAGTGAAGAATTTGACTCGTTTGATTGACGTTCATATGAAGCGAAGTTCTCTAATTTCGTTAGTGACATGCATGGCTGGAATTCATAATTAATAGATGTTTTCTATCGATTCACGAGAAAAGAAGGGAACAAGCACGAGGAGATAGGTAGAAAGAATGATTGCCCTCATGGGCTTCTCATGCCGGATATCAAAAGGCCGAAAAAGATTTGATGGTGCCAAGCGGAAGAGATTGGATGATGAAGCGAGAATCCAATCCTTCGTGATACATGCTCCTCCATCTCCAATACGTCGCGAGGAGTTGTGGTTGCATATTCGGCAAAAGCCAAGCGGCGCCTACACGAGTGAACAAACTCGTCTAGTTCTTGAAAGAATTGTAAGTATCGTTATTGTTATTTTTAGTTACTAAACATGTTTCATTACTAAGCTTCTCATTATCTGTATCTTACGGGGAAGATCTTAAAAACAAAGAAGCGAGAGGGATCTTTTGTGTCGGACGGGAGGAATGATGTTCGGCCGTTGCGGCCGAAAACCGGATCACCGGGCGTGTAAGGGGGATTGGAGGACGGGTAGGCATAAAGCAAGTCTTTGGTACATCCAAACGCCATAGACAAAGTATGGTTACCGGGAGGAGATGGACCGGGCAGTGGCTGCTAATAAAGCTTCAATGGCTGCAATGTTTCAATCCGAGATGAGCCGGATGAAGGAGGAACTGAGTCGGTGAGGCTGCTTTTGAGCAATCGTCCCGAGACCAGTGTTCCCTTCACACACTCACTCGCAAGCGTACGTGAGCACTAGAGGGAGCTGCATTGATGGAGAGTCGAGCAACCTTGTGACCTTTATGTGGAGCATCCGATCATCATGATGGACGATTATTGGTTGCAAAAGGGACTGTTCACAACTTGGGATCAAGCTGTACACCACCAACAAATGCCGATGATGAAGTCGAGTGTCGGTTGAAAAGGTGATCATTGATGCACGCTCCTCTCCAAGCGATGGTGAAGCTTGTGAGTGATGTCAAGGGAACCTTCATCCCTTGGCCGGTGAAGCTTGTACATGTCTCTACCGCTCCGAAGCTTCAACCCCTCCTCCTCAAGTTCCATCCCCTCGTCGGGCTCCATCCCCTCCTCAAGCTCTATCCCCCTCGCTAAGTTGGGTTTGCCAGGGAAAAAATATCCGATCTAATGAAAAGTGGATATTTTAAGGATAAATCGTAACTGTCGATGAAGTAGTAGGTGTCCCTCATCCTATGCCCATTCAAGTTGACACCGTTGATGTTGAGTCCTCGCTGCTTCCTCGACAGAGCTTGCGATGCGTTGTTCAACTTTTTATGAAGTAAGTATCTTCTCGTCTATGAGTACATCATTTAAATGCATCGTTTAGACATACATACATATATATATTTCCCGATCGATGTCATTATGGTAGGTTCTTGCATCATGAATTGGTTCAAAGGTGCGGGATCAACGATTTTGGATTCTTGTGCCTGTCTATTCAAGTCAAACAACCATGGAGCGACAGGAGTACATATCAAAGAGGTTGTGCTCGGTGATCGAAAGTTGTACTTTTTGCCATTCTTCCACAGTACATATCAAAAATCTTGTCCGCAATTCACTTAATTCTGCTACATATATATATATATCACGAGTATAGTTTCTTGATGTGAATTTTCAGCCGCCAGTTTTGCGAGTTGGTCGTCATGTGCATGGAGGAGCATAAAGTTATCTTCTTATGCTCCACTCACGTGAGCCATTGGCTACGTTGGTGCAGGTAGTCAACGAGTAAGCATGTCATTTTGATTCCCTTGTCCGACATCTCTTTGTGAATTTTAAGTGAATCATTGATAAATTTGTGATTTTGATGATAGTGCCATGAGGACCTTCCAAAGACTAGAAAAGAAAAGGCGTGCTACTCAAGACAAAGACCCATATGGTACAAACAGAGGTTGGTACAATATTTAATTTGTAGCACACTTTGCCTTGTGAACTTGGTCACCGAGCTATATATATGCTCTTATATATATTTCTTGTTCTTTTTAGACCGTCGGCAACCACGGCGTCCAACTTATGTGGCGATCGTCATGAAACACATGTATGATATTACAAGGCGAGGGGATACTAAATTAAGCGCAAAGGTAAATGTATTTGATGTTACATATTATGCAAGTTAATTCAGTTTAAAGCTTCTTGCATTACAAATGAAATATGCACGCAAGTTAATTGATTCTTGTCTTTGATGTTACGATGTTTCAATGCAAAACTCCCTTTCGATGATGAACTGGAGCACATACGCAATGTGTTTTGTGAATATACTGTATGGTCGATCTTAGAGTCACAAAAAGGACAATAATTAATGTCCTAAATTCATTTGTAACTATAACTGTAGCAACAATAATCGATCTTCGTAAATTTGTTTTTTTTTGAACAATTCATTTGTAAATATACATAGGCAATGTAAAATTCAATACATAAATGTAGTTAATTTTTGAACAATTTTCTTGTGTCCATTTTGGGTTTCTTAATGTATTATTGGATGGTGGATATAGCTATTTAATTTAGTGTTTGAAATCGAGACTTTTAGGACCGTTCATTAACATCATGTCCGGTCTTAAAGGTCCACAAAATCTTCGGTCCTAAAGTATGAGACTTTTAGGACCGTATATTTCTCTAGTGTCAGCTCCTAAAAACTTAAAAAACTTCATGAACTTTTAGGTCCGGACGTATTATAGAAGATCGGTCTTAAAAGTCGCCCACCTAACTTTTTTTAGGACCGTACGTTTTTATTTATGCGATCTTAAAAGTCAATTTTAAATACATCTTTTCGGACAAATTAAATGGATAAATTTGAAGACAACCGAGGTTCGCGATCTGCTCAAGCTAGGTCCTTCATTATCATCGTTGTTACCTCTCCATGTGTAGAAAGCATTATCGGTGTCCCTTTTATTTTGTCTTTTGTCTTTTTGTCGGAAAAAGAAGGAAGATAATGAAAAGGACACTTTGTTTCTAACATGGGGAGGTAAAACCGACGACAACGAAGGTCCAACCTTGAGACGAATAGTCACTTTTTTTGTTCTTATCCGAATAAGGTAAAAGCTCCTTTTTTTACGTATGTTCTTAAGCGTATTCTCGCGAATTTCTGTTGTTGGATTTACACGAGGACAATGTTTTGTTTGTTTCCTTTTTGTCGGAAAAAGAAAGACGATAATGAAAAGGACAAGAGGCAATCGGATATGGAAACCAAAGCGACAAAAATGGCGGTGTTTTTAGGACCGTCGATTTACTAACTAAAGTCTTTGTTCTTTTAATTTAGGTTTTTAGTCTCGCCATTATCCGTCCTTCATAGTTGCCTTGTTTATTGCTTTCCGAGTTCGAGATAATGGGCTAAACTCGCACGAGAACAAAAATTAAAAATATTTTATTTTCTAAGTATCCCGACTTTTAGGACCGTATATTTATTTAGTGTCAAGCTCTAAAAGCTTAAAAGATACATGAACTTTTAGGTCCGGACGTATTATAAAAGGTCGGTCTTAAAAGTCCCCACTTAACTTTTAGGACCGCATGTTGTTATTTGTGCGATCTTAAAAGTAATTCCCCTTTAAATACTCCTTTTCGAGACAAATTAAATGGTTAGGGTTGAAGACAACCGAGGTTACGGCGTTTGCTCAAGCTAGGTCCTTCTTTATCATCGTTTTTACCTTTCCATGTGTAGAGCGCAGCATTATCGTTGTCCCTTTTATTTTGTCTTTTGTCTTTTTGTCGAGAAAAAGAAGGAAGATAATGAAAAGGACACTTTGTTTCTCACACGGGAGGTAAAACCGACGTCAACGAAGGTCCAACCTTGAGAAGAATAGTCACTTTGTTTGTTCTTGTCCGAATAAGGTAAAAGCTCCTTTTTTTTTGTATGTTCTTAAACGTATTCTGCGAATTTCGTTGTTGGATTTACACGAGGACATTGTTTTGTTTGTTTCCTTTTTGTCGGAAAAAGAAAGACGATAATGAAAAGGACAAGAGGCAATCGGATATGGAAACCAAAGCGACAAAAATGGCGGTGTTTTTAGGACCGTCGATTTACTAACTAAAGTCTTCGTTCTTTTATTTTAGGTTTTTTAGTCTACGCCATTATCCGTCCTTCATAGTTGCCTTGTTTATTGCTTTCGGGTTCGAGATAATGGGCTAAACTCGCACGAGAACAAAAATTAAAAATATTTTATATACTAATTTTTTTTTTTGCCCTATAGAGGCGCGATCAAAAAAAAAAGCAAAATAAAAAAGCAACAAAAAAAAAACTAATCCCTCTCGTAGTCGGAAAGGGAGGAGGCGTCGGAGTCGTCAGAGTTGTCGGAGTTGTCGGAGTCGTCTTCAGCGGGATCGTAGTTCACGTCATTGGCGTGGAGTACCATGTTCAGCTTGTTGTTCATGGTATGAGCAAGCTGAACCAATTGGCCCAAATGTCGATCAATTTGATCGACGCGGGCCCAGTGACTGCACCAACTGCTTCACAGTCGGATTTGGAGGAGGCGGTGGCGGAGGGGGCTGAGGTTGAAGAGGAGGAGGAGGAAACGGAGGACGGGGGAGCAGCCATTAGAGTGGGGCCGAGGTTGAAGAGGAGGAGGATGAAACGGAGGACTGGGGGGAGAAGAATGTGAAGAAAGTACAAGTAACAACGGGTTTAAATAGAGAACCCGTCCGAACAATGTGAAACGCCGGAAGCTTTAACAAGGAGACGCATTGTTCATCGAATACGAGGAGACGCCTAGTTGGGAAGTTTATCCGGAAGCCGAAGAGACTCGCATCATTCATTTGAACAGTGTGTAAGTACCGGGTAAATGATAAAAGGTCGGTCTTAAATGTAAGACTTTTAGGACCGGACTTACTATAAACGATCGGTCTTAAAAAATTAAAAAATAGAATTTTATACCGCACACCTATGAGTACCGGGTTAATGATAAAAGGTCGGTCTTAAAATAAAATGAATTGCAAAAATATTAAATAATGGAATTTTATACCGCGTACCTATAACTCCTTATTAATTCCTCACTACCTCGTAACTCCAAACTACGTACGTGGCTATCGAGAACGACTCTACGCCTCTATTAATTAACTCCTCATACCTCTCTCGCCTATTTGCTCAAACCATGGTTAGATACAAGAGAACCGCTCGTAGGGGTGCTCTTAGTCGTGATGCTCGTGCCTTCCGTCGATCGTTATACGGTGCGCCTCCTCCATCGAGAGTCCGTCCTATTGTGATAGAAGAGTCTCGGGTCGTTGGACCCATTGTTATTTCTTCGGATGATGAAGAGATTGCGACACCCCTCCATCCTGCTCCCCCTCGCCAACCAGTTGGCCCCAAAGATGCCTCCGTGCCCCCCTCTCCTCTTTCCTCTAGTGATGCATTGTGGCCGATGCAACGAAGACGGGAACTTGCTTTGATCTCCCAAGGAAATTAATCTTTACATTTCACGCCGAAATCGCCAAGGCTTTGGAGGATAATAAGCTTTAGGAGATGTTTAGTCGATTCTTGTTTTTGATAATTTTCTGCTTGTTTTTGTTTTGTATTTTTTCTTGTGTACGTGCATATGCAAGTAATATATGTAATTAAAGAAACTCAGTTTTCCTTTAATTTTTATTCATTCGATTCTTTGCGCTCGCCAAATCCTTTTTCGAAATCAAAAAATAATTTTAGGACCGGAGTATTATAAAACGGCGGTCTTAAAAGGTTGTATATATAGAACCGTGTTCTTTTAATGAACCGGTTTAATTGTCTCAATTTAGGTGGGAGGATTATAAAAGTCCGGTCTTAATAAAATCCCAAATATAAAACATGTCTCGCTACGTCGCGCGGAATATTAAATTTCCCTCTCGAACTTCTCTTGTCGCGCCTAAAGTGTAACTCGGTTACGTCGCCACTTCGTCATTGGTTCGCGTTGTACCTCTCGACAATCGGTTTCGGTTCCTTAGCTAAACGTCTATAGACCAAGCTGTAAGAGGTGTTTCGGTTATATAACTTTATGATTTTCCCGCTCATCGTTCGGGTTTTTCCTGGGTTGAGCGAAATCGATCAAATGTTCTTGTGGGTTTCGTGTTGTTAATGGATATTGTATTTTGAAGATTATAATTGCATTTTAGACCTACCCAACTGACCAATAAATGTTTTTAGGGTACTCTTTTCATCGCCTGGGCAACATCAACGTTCGTGGCGGGAGAAGAAAGACTAAGCAAACGCATTTGAATTTATATGATACAACGGGTGAGTCCACAAGACCTTCACGCGATGCATTTAATTTCCTCGTCATGCATTTATTTTGGTTCTTGGATTCTCTGCGATACATTTATGACCAAAAGTTATTCTTCGTTCTGCATTTAATGAGCAAGTTTATCCGAAAAAAAAAGGAAAAAAAAAGACATAACCGACATTTGAGCATATATATGTATGTTAAATCTTTCCGTCTATATATATAGGAATTCTACTATGGATCACAGTTGGATAAATGCTAAACGGACAAGTGTTGAATATCAGAATGGGGTGAGGACTTTATAAAATTTGCTAAACAAAATGGCCATCTTTGAGGGTGGGAAGTTTTATTGCCCTTGTGTAAAATGTTTGAATGAGAGGCGACTAAGTCCTGAAGTTATACACACACATTTAATTTGTGAAGGAATTTGTAAGACTTATACGGTATGGGTATGGCATGGTGAAAAAATACCAAGTGGGTCTCAACATAGGGAAGTGGCCTTTGATGATAATGACACGGATATGGATGATCACATAGAGGACATTATCCGTGATGTAGGAGAAGAGGCTTTTCATCAATCACATGCATATGGTAATATGTGCGGTGATGCAGAGACCCTCTATACCGTGGGTGTAAAAAATACCAATTGTTGAATGCCGTATTGAAATTGGTAAGCTTGAAGGCACGTCATGGATGGAGCGACAAGAGTTTTTCGAAATGCTTGAGGCTTTTAAGGACATGCTTCCGGATGATAATGTGTTGCCGCATCGATACTATGATGCTAAGAAAATACTTTGTCCACTGGGGATGGAGTACAAAAAGATCCATGCATGCCCGAATGATTGCGTGTTGTATAGAAAAGAGTTTGAAGAGGAGCGAGTTGTCCGAAATGTGAAACCCCAAGGTACAAGTCAAATAAGGGGCGGCAAAAGTGTTGTGGTATCTTCCAATCATACCAAGGTTCAAGCGGTTGTTTGCGAATGAAAATGATGCAAAAAATTTGAGGTGGCATGCGAGATGAGAGGATTTCGATGGAAAGCTTCGACATCCGGCCGATTCTTCTCAATGGAAGAAAATCGATCAATTATTTCCGAACTTCGAAGAACCTAGGAACCTTAGGCTTGCCCTTAGCACGGATGGCATGAATCCATATGGAAGCCTTAGCAGCATACATAGTTCATGGCTCGTACTGCGATTATTTACAACTTATCTCCAATGTTATGCATGAAACGAAAGTACATCATCTTTGTCTATGTTGATTTCGGGACCGAAACAACCGGAAATGACATTGATGTTTACCTTCAGCCCTTGATCGAAGACTTGAAGGAGTTGTGGGCGGAAGGTGTTGATGTTTTTGACTCTTTCAAGAAGGAGGTGTTTAAAATGCGAGCCATGATATTTTGTACTATAAACGACTTCCCAAAGATATGGGAACTTGTCAGGGTATAGTGTAAAAGGCCATAAAGCATGTCCGGTTTGTGAAGAAGGCACACGCTACCATCAACTTCAACATGGAAGAAAGACGGTTTACCTTGGACATAGGAGATTTCTTAGACGGGGCCACCCATATCGTCGATTGAAGAAAGCCTTTTTGGTGGCCAAGAGTATGAAGATGCTCCGGTGGCATTGACGGGGAGCAAGTTTATGAAAAGGTGAAAAATATCAATGTCGTATTCGGTAAGGCGCAAAGTGTACAAAAGAAACAAATATATGGAAAAAGAGATGTATTCTTCGATCTTCCATATTGGCGCAATCTTGATGTGAGACACGAGTATTGATGTCATGCATGTGGAGAAAAACTATGTGATAGTATTGTCGGCACGCTTCTCAACATACAAGGTAGTTCCAAGGATGGTGTGAAGGCAAGATTGGATCGATAGCAATGGGAATACGCGAAGAGTTACATCCAAGGCCAGATGGGAAGAGAACTTATTGTCCCAGGCTTCTCATACTTTGTCTAAGGATGAGAAACGAAGTTTTTGTGAGTGTTTACATGGCACAAAAGTCCCACGGGGTATTCTTCAAATTTTAAGAGGCTTGTATCGATGAAGGACTTGAAATTAGTAGGCCAAAAGTCTCATGATTGTCATGTCTTGATGCAACGGCTACTCCCAATAGCTATTCAAGGCATCGCCGAATATGATCTTCGGGTCGTTTTGACTAGACTTTGTGTCTTCTTCAATGCGCTTTGTCGTAAAGTTTTCGAGATTGAAAAGTTGGATGAATTGGAGAATGAAGGATATCTTATCTTGTGCCACCTTGAGAAGCTTTTTGTTCCTACATTTTTTGACATCATGGTTCATCTAATTGTTCATCTAGTGAGGAGATAAAGATGTGCGGCCCTATCCATTTACGGTGGATGTACCCAATTGAAAGATCTATGAAATTCCTAAAAGGGTACGTGAAGAACGCATACCGGCCGAAGCATCGATTGTTCGAAATATGTTTCGAAGAAGCCATGGAATTTTGTCAAGATTATTTGGCCAAAGTAAGACATATTGGGCTTCCAAAACGTCGACATCTTGATGGGGGTAGACAAGGGCTTCCGTAAAGAGTGTGGATCGATGAATTGTCACTAGTCCACTTGTACATCTTGAATAACGTCGATGAAGTTCAAGCAAAGATAGCTGCACATAAAGTATTTGTAAGGAAAGAAAATCATCGAATGATGAACAAAGGTTGATTAGGGAGCATAATGAGAACTTTTGCAAACTGGTTCAAACAAAAGTTCGAGGGAGAGGAATGTGTTTCGATACAATCAAATGGTTAGCGGTGGTCCGAGGTTGATGTCATAAGTTGGAATTCGTATGTGATCAATGGTTATACATTTTACACGAAGTCCCTAGATGATACGAGCACGAGTCCGAACGGTGGTGTTATGTTAGAGGCTGAATCTATGCACTTCTCCGAGTTCGAAAGACAAGAGCCCTTTATTGGCAATCATGCCATATTATGGGGTTATTGAAGAGATTTGGGAGGTGGACTATGTGAAAATTAGATTTCCCATTTTCAAATGCAAGTGGGTTAATGTCAATAATGGTGTTCGGATCGATCGGCTAGGATTTACATTAGTCGATGTCAATGGTAGAAGTTTTGGAGATGAACCTTTTATTATGGCGAGACCGAGGCAAAACAAGTGTTCTATATCACCGATCAAGAAAATAAAATGTGGTCTGTAGCTCTCCAAGGAAAGAGGGTCATTGATATTGATGAGGAAATGAATTCAAATTATGGTATTCTGAGAGTACTCCTTTTTCAAGGGGTCTAGGACATGAACGAAGAAGATGAGCGGATAATGAACCCGGCATAAGAAGTGATCATCAAGAAGGGATATGGGAAGATATCACTTTATAAAAGAGTCAATTCATAAGGTAATATTCATATCAGATTTCTTTGAAGACTTTAATTAAGGCTTTAACTATATATATTATATTCCTTCTATCTATGTTCATAGTTAATGTCAGCGACTATGAATTTTGTTCTTGTTTTATTTTTGTGGCGAGGATCCGATCCAAATGGGCATGTTATATAAGAGGATGTTACGTTGTTGGGTGGGGGAATCGAGATGAAGGCATGGTGAATATTATTTTGGGCGCATGTATGTTGTACTTGTAACTTATTGTATTTGTAAGTAAGTTATCTTATTGTATGAATTAATTTAGGTGTTGTAGTCATAGTAATCATTAATTAAGGGGCCAAATTGCTCATGGTGAATAATATTTGTATTCTTTTTCCAATTCAATTTATTCAAATAATTGTTCATAGTTTGTAGCTTAAAATATCGACTTTTATGTCTTGGATTGGGTGGTGGATTTATGTATATATATATATATATATATATAATCGGGAAGAACGGCGAGGAAAAATTCGGGAAAATTTAGACCGGAAATAATAACCCGGTTTTAAATGTTCACTTGTTAAGACCGGATGTAATTATATGACCGGTCTTAAAGGTCGACACTTTTGAGTTTTGATATTAAACCGGTCTTAAAAGTTGGTCTTTTAAGACCGGTATATTTAGAAGTCCGGTCTTAAATAAAAATCTTTAAGACCGGATGTATTTATCATCCACTCTTGAAAGTCGGTCTTTTAAGACCGTATGTGTCTTGTCGGTCTTATAATTACGATCTTTTAAGAGCGGCCTATTATTTGACCGGTCTTAAAAGTCGAGCTTTAGGACCGAACAAAAATTATTTCGGCTTCATTTAGTACAACTTTTTAAGACCTAAGTTTTTAAATGTCCGGTCTTAAAAGGGTTTCTTTAAGACCGGTTCGAGTCCGGTCTTAAATGGTAGACTTTTAATACCGGCTGGAACAAGACCGGTCGCATATCCGGTCTTACGACCCCCCTTTTGTCCGGTCTTAAAAGCCTTTTTTCCACTAGTGAATTGGTCAGATTTCAAGTATCTGGGTAATATTCCCTCCTCCTTATCATTATGTTTCATATTATATAGGGTCAAGGTGCAAATTTACTAACTAATTATTATTCGAGGAGCGCCTGACACAAATAACTATTGAGGAGACCAAAATGGCTAATTAACAATTAAAAAGTGAAAAAAAAAAAACACAATTTGGAGCAGATTCGCCAACGAACTATTACCCGCCATCCTTTGTCTTGGTGTCTCCGTCTTCCATTGATTTGTCATAGTGTCGCGACGTCGGCATTTCCAAAGATTCTATTGTTCTTTGGGTGTTCCACTCACCCTCTTGAACTCATCCAGTAGTCCACAGCGTTCGACAGGCACACATCTTGCACCCTGGTTCCATCCCTCCGATGCCACAAGAAGCAACCGCTGCTGCCACAATGCCTGCTCCTATGGGTCCCATCTTTGTTGGTGTTTTCTTTTTCCAACAAGAAGGCTTAACCGCTCTTTTCTCTAGCGTTTTTGCCACCGTCCTATGCCAGTACCTCATATTTTAACTTAATTATTTGGTGTTTTTTTTAAAATAGTTATTTGGTGTTTTTTTTTTTCACTTTTTAATTGTTGATTGGCCATTTTGGTCCCCTCAATAGTTATTTGTGCCAGGCGCTCCTAGGGTAATAGTTGGTTGGCAAATCTGCACCTTCACCCTATTATATATATCTCTTCTCATAATTAAAAAGCAATATTTAATCAAAATGTTCTTATTTTATTTTTGGAGTGATTTAGTAGTTATTATTATAATGTTAAATGATGGGTAATTTTGATTAAAAAATTCATATTTTAACAAATTTATTACATTTTCAATTAATTTGTGCATAACAATTAAGGAAAGAAATACGGCCACTTGACATATTTTAAAATATTAAAACATGCCAATCATGCTTTGGGTATTTTCAAGGCATATTGTGTTTACTGTTTATACATCTCGCCACTAACGTATATATCATGCTGCTCAAGTCTATTCAGTCAAAACTAAATGTAACATATTTCTATCATTAACAATAATATTTAAAGACAAATATATGAAATAGAGGAGTAACTGCAACATTAATATATTAATCAATTAAATTAATAATTTTTAAGAAAAATGGTTGAAAATTTCTCCATTCTAAAATGTATCGCTCAAAGGTACTTAAGAACTCATTCTTAAGCGAGTAAAACTTTTCTTTACATATATACAAATATTTTCAGTTTTTCTTATAACTAAAGATTGGTTACACATATCAAACAGCCCTTAAGAAGAATGAGTCAGAGGCGCAAATGGGTGATTTTTTTCCCCCCTTTTAAAGTCTTCCCAATGAATTCTCCTAATATCAGTTACTCACCCAAAACAATTCTTAATCACCCTACTAAGGTAGAAGAAGGGAAAATGTGACAAAAAGTTCTATCCTAGTTGAAAAAGTTTCAACCCAACTTAAAAAAAAAAAAAAAAAAAAACACACACACACACACACACACACAACTAACCATTTGAAAACATCACCTTTTTTTATATAAAGTTCATAATCCAAATAGAAATTAACTATGATAGAAAAGAATTGAGCTTACACATTAAAAATATCTACCATGGTAGGGCACAAATTTACTAAGATTCCACCGAATCTCACCTCTTTCTTTCATAACACTTTGTAAATACAAATTTTACCAAGGGCAAGGGCGTAGTGGCTGGTGAAGATTGAAGGTGAAAGGAGTTAGAAAAACATACTACTTTCTTATATGTATAAGCTCTGTTATATGCTTGGGTTATAATTATTTTGATATTAAAGTTAAATATTTATGTAATTATATATTCTGAAATTTTGCAACATTATATGACACATATCTTTTAAACAAGTCATAGTTTATAATTTTTGGATGTGTACATAAAAAAGATTTGCTTTTTCAAAGAAGACCCAGAAATCTGATAAATGCTGCAAAAATATCCTCCGCCCATATTTGATAAATGGAAATAAAATAACTTCCTACACAGAAGCATGAAATAGGATAACAGCTTTACTAACAAATATTGTGTAAAACAGGGCTATGCTCTGTTCAAACTGCTATGACCAAACAAACAACTCCATCGAAGCTTTAGGAACGTATCTAGAAAATTCAATTGCCTCATGAACAAACAACTCCTCTTTATGTGCAAACTAATCCTTTCTATTGAATCTGTTGAAGTTTTGAGGAAACATCACTTAGAAGAAACCATAGACCAACAATTCTAATTTCTCTAGCAACTAAGAAAATGATATTCAATTGTGTCCTGTCCATTCTAATTTCATTGGCAACTTGAAAAATGATACTAATACATTGCTTCAATTTTTTTTCCAGTTACTCATTATACAATTCATGTTTCATTAATTCCGCATTATCTGGGCTTTGTTATACAACCTTTACTCGCATAACCTTTTTCATTTTATAAAATTGATCTTTCTACAAAAAAAAAAAAAAAAAAAAAAAAAAAACCCAGTTCAACGCAAATACATGTGAAAAAAGTTGGAACCACCACTTAATAATCCAAGAAAACAGAGAACCAGATTTATCCATAGACAGAAACCTAAAAGCTAGTGTGTCACTAAGACAAAATCTGCTGTATGATATTTTTCAGTAGTCCAACAGACAAATCTACATCAAAACCTGAACCAGCAATCCCAATCCTTTCTACTTGAACCCGGAGAAATATCATGTAAAAACTTGCAATTCTCAGAGGCCCTGGGGTATGCAGATATCACTTTTAACATTTCAGGAATCTCTACTTCACTTGAAAGAGTATACCCACTTGTAATCTTGACAGAGCTCAGAACTTGTGCATTATTCAATATGAATTTGATAAATGCAACATAAGCTTCGTGTAACTGGAAGTCACCAAAAGTGAACTCCTTCAGGTGTGATGAAAGACAAGGAGGAACATTAGGTATTGGTTCACTAGGGAATCTAAAAAAAAGGTGACCAGTGACCACACCCAAAGATAGGTAGAGAACTAATAAATTGAAGAACAATTATTTCACGCACAAGTCAAGATAAAATTTTAAACCATAAAAATTACAAGATTCTGAAGCTTAGGGAAATTTCGAAGACAGTTCACTATCCTCGTCCACCCATCAGCGTAACATTCCAGGTGTGTCAAATTGTAAAATGTTGGAATATTATCAGCATCAGGAGACCATATAGCATGCATTGTGGCACCAGGTGACCATATTGACTGCATGAGAAAAGACCAACAGACCCAAAAATAAACTGCGTATGAAATATTTAAAAGAAAAATCAAACAATTTACGTTTACAATGTCGTCCATACCTGTAAGCTTAGAAATGTAACATTAGACAAAGCTTCCAAAGGCACTAGAGAGGGGAACAATGGCTGTGACCAAACGGTTAAGCTTTCCAATCTCTTGCGTTGGACCATAATTATTCACGTCCAAATCAGTAAGCACTAACATTTCAAGAAGTGCACATCCAGAAAGCAGCATTGCCAAGCAGTTTATATCAGGAAGTCTAACTCTGTTCAGATGTAGAACTTCAAGGGAAGGCAAATTCACACTAGAAAGGGAGCTAAAGGTTATCCCAGTGAATTTTAAAACCCTAATGGTACTACAGTTGAAAAAAACAGAGGGCAATTTAGTGTTAAATCTATATGGAAACCATATCTCAAGATGCTCAACTTTACTATTGATTAACACATCAATCCAAATGTTAATCTTATCATTCGGCAAGTTAAGACTCCAACAAGTGAGACCAAAGTTTTTGAGAAATTTCAAATCTCCTGAAATGAGGACGTCATCCACAAACTGGATGAAAACTTCACGACCAAGAAACTTTGCATCATGAATGATAAGAGTGGGAAGATAGTGCCGAAGTGGCCTCCATCTCTTGGACAAGAAGCTTGTGGCAACAGCCTGCTTGGTTGGAAGAAAAGACAGAATATGAAGAAGCAATGAGTCTGGTAAGCTACTGAGTTTGTCACACATTATCTCCTAGGGAGTGACGATGAAAATAAGTGTAGTTTAACTTGATCCTGCTGAGAAAATATCAAACACCGAGTAATAAGTTTTACTGTATACTTGAAGCTATTTGGAAAACAATATGCAGAACAGTTCTTCATTGCACGCTATGGAAAATGATAGATATGCCTGAAGATGGGAGAAAGTTATTAATTCAACAGTTAAGAGTAGTGATTTAAGCATTTTGTTTATCTGAGTTAGAATGAAACAGTAAGCACAAACTCTGGACCCAATCTTCGCACCCCTAAGCTTTATTTATATCTTTCTTTATGCCCTTTATGTACACATCAAGCTTTTCATTCTCAGCAGCTAGGTCCCTACTTTGTATTGTATTACATACAAATAACTTTATATTGCTTATGATATTAATCATATCATTTAAAAAAACTTTGGCTGACTTTCTTGACAAAGAAAAAGCTGTGACGGATGAAAAAATTGAGAGTTCCCCCTACTTATGCAAATGATTTTCTGATGTTTGTGTAAATTTAGTAACATAAGCTTTAGTACTCTGACAAAACAAACGGTGTAATAAAAAATTTTCAAGTGTAAACACATAATCATTTCCCATATAGAGACAAGCATTCGTTCAGTGATTTAGTATTGTAGAGCGACTAAAGTCACATAACATATTGGAAGAAAGCATCGTAGAAGCAATAAAGAAGTTGTATGCCTCATGAATCTGAAATGACTCGCAGAGACTCAGGAAAATCGTAAAAAACTCCAAAATGTAGACAAGTTTGATACTGGTACAAGCATAGGGCTGGCACAAGATAAATAAACTGAGCACAGAATAAATCTATTGAAACTAAAACAATTACCATCAATCAAGAACACAACATTGGAATTCCATGTACAACTATGAAGCAGCAGAGGAAGTAAAAGAATGAAAATCGACGACATTACCGGAGGAGGAGCCTCGATTTTCTTACTATTCCTGCATATCCTCAACTGTCTCCCATGTAGCTTCTCGGGGAGATAATCCTCTCCAGACCACTTTTACAAATGGAATGCTTTTATGCCTAAGTTGCTTCTCTTGATGATCAATAATTCGCTCCGGCTCGACTGTAAAAGTATGATCCTCTTGAACATCAATATTTTCATACTCAAGAATATGTTTCGGATCCGGTTGATATTTCTTCAATTGAGAGACATGAAAAACATTATGTAATTTACTCTGATTTGGTGGCAAAGCAAGCTCATAAGCCACCGGCCCCCGTTTTGCCAATATTTCAAAAGGACCAATATACCGAGGACTTAATTTCTTTCGTTTAATGGCTCTACCCACTCTAGTGACGGGAGATATTTTCAGGAATACATTATCACCCTCATTAAATTCTAGAGGTCTCCTTTGTTTATCTGCATAACTTTTATGCTTGCTTTGAGCTACAAGGAGCCTCTTCTTGATTAAACAGATTTGCTCAGAAGTCTCATCCACCATTTCTGGCCCGAACAATTCACACTTAGATAACTCTGTCCAACAGAGAGGAGATCGGCATTTTCGTCCGTATAGAGCCTCATAAGGAGCCATCTGGATGCTAGCATGATAGCTATTATTATAAGCAAATTCGGCGAGAGGTAAATGTTGATCCCAATTTCCTTTGAAGTCCAGTACACATGCACGTAACATATCTTCCAGTGTCTGGATTGTCCTCTCTGATTGTCCATCTATTTGTGGATGGTAAGCAGTACTAAATCTCAACCTTGTTCCCATTGCTTGATGTAGAGCTTGCCAGAATCGCGAAGTGAAGCGAGGATCTCGGTCAGAGATAATACTCTTTGGTGTACCATGGAGTCTGATGATTTCACGTATATAAATCTCTGCCAATTTCTCAGGAGAATAATTAACACTGACAGGAAGAAAATGTGCAGACTTAGTGAGTCGATCAACGATTACCCAGATTGAATCATGATGCCTGATCTTGGGTAGACCCACAATCAAATCCATGGTCACGTTCTCCCATTTCCACTCTGGAATCTCCGGACCCTTCAAGAGTCCTCCGGTTGTTGATGCTCGTTTTGACCTTCGGCAAGTCGGACATGTAGCCACATATAGAGTTATTTCCTTTTTCATACCAGGCCACCAAAATTTTAATTTCAGATCTCGATACATTTTAACTACACCGGGATGAATGGTGTATTTGCTTTTATGAGCCTCATCAAAAATTTTCTGTCTCAAATCATCGTTAGGTGGCACATAAATTCTTTTCTTATATCGGATCAATCCACTCGGTGAGATGTCATAATCTGTTGTTTCTCCTCGTTCGATCTTTTCTTGAATAGACTTAGCTAAGTCATCTTGCATATGTGCTTCTTTTATTTCAACACACAGACCATTCTCCTCTTGGCTAGCAAGGAGACTAGCAATGTATGCCTATGAGGTGCATTTTTATTTGCGAAGATCTGATTTGATAAGTTCAAGTCACGAAAATCCTCTAGCAATTTTCGCTCTTTGATCATCATAAATGCAACCTGCACAGTTTTTATGCCCAACGCATCTGCAACAACATTGGCTTTACCTGGATGGTATTTGATTTCCAGGTTGTAGTCTTTAAGCAACTCTATCCATCTGCGCTGTCTCATATTAAGTTCCTTATGATCAAACAGATACTTAAGGCTTTTATGGTCGCAGTATAGCTCAACAGTAGTACCATACAGATAGTGTCGCCATATTTTCAAAGCAAAGACAATAGCTGCAAGCTCCGAATCATGTGTAGGATAATTTAACTCATGAGGCTTCTTGCGACGAGAGGCATAAGCTACAACTACGCCTGCGCATCGGGACACATCCCAATCCCTGTAAACTAGCATCGGCGTAGACCATATAGGTGCGGCTCGGATGCAGGATAATCAACACAGTCTTTGTCGTCGACCTCTCCTTGATATCGGAAGCTCTCCTCACAATGCTTATCCCCACAAATGATTTGGTTCTTTCTCGGGAGCTTCGTCGGTGGCAGCGCAATCCGAGAAAAATTCCGTATGAACTGCGATAATACCTGCTAGGCCAGAAAACTACGTATTTACATGTAAGAGTCTCGAGCCTTTTCGACTCAATCTTGCTTCCACTTTATTAGGGTCCACGGATACACCATTTTCAGAAACTATGTACAATAGTGATTTAATATATACTTTTTTTTTCCGACATGAACTAATATTTTTAAAATATTACTGTACTTTCAAGATTATATGTGAATATATTTGTATTATATTATTTAATTAAATTATTTGAATCATGATTGGATTCTAACTCGGGTTTAACTATAGTTCGATCACTAAACCTTAATCACTACCTTAATAAGCTTAAAATTGGCCATTAAGTATCTTAGTAATAGTCACTTCTTCTTATCATTATGTTTCATATCATATATATGTCTTCTCATAATTAAAAAGCAATATTTAATCAAAATTTTCTTGTTTTATTTTTGGAGTGATTATTAGTAGTTATTATTATAATGTTAGATGATGGGTAATTTCGATTAAAAAATGTCATATTTTAACAAATTTATTACCTTTCCAATTAGAAAAAAATTCTATATAAAGGCGGTTGAATTACCCAAATTCTAATTTGGGTCTTGAACTTAAAAATTATATATCAAGTTATGTGTCATAATTAATAATTTAAAATTTCAGTTAAATTACTCTATACCCTTAGTTAGTAAAACAGAAAAATTAAAAAATAAATCTATTAATTTATTCTTTGAAAAAGTAACGTAGCACCGTTTATTCTCTGACTTCTTTATAAGCTATCACTTTCACTACAAAAAAAACACGATATTACCAATGGAATTCCGTCAGGAATATATTGTCGACGGAATTTCCGATGGAACCTAACAAAGTTTGTGACAGAAAAAATCGTGGCAAAGAACTTTTCCGACAGAAATTTAGTTTGTTGGTAATTACCGGCGTTTTACGACGAAAAAAGTTCCATAGTAAATTAGAGACGAGAAGAGTGAGTGGTAAAATTGTGGACAGATTCCGTGGAAAAATTTCCCAGTGAGAAGTGTAGATAATTTACGGCTTTACCCACAAAACTGGAGACGGAATTCCGTGAGTAATCATTCTATAGAATGTTTTCACCCTTCATTTTTTAAGCAATTTTTTTTTTTAACAATTTAACTCACTTAAATGAGAAAATTAGCCAGTTCATATAACCAGAAAAATTAACAAGTTCAAAGTAACTAATATGCGAACGTAGCAAAATGTCACAGGTTCAAAGTTACTAAAAGACTAAAGAAAGGGTGAATATATGTTAAAATTCACAGGTGTATGGAAATAATGAAAATAACATAAGGAAACCACAAGTTGTCAACTCTCATTTTTAGCTTCTTCATTCGCATTGGAAGCAAAGGGAGCCTCATCATTGGCAAGGTTAGAAAAATTAGGTAATTGAATTCCTATTCCATGTAATGCTGACATAATATAATCAATGTTGGTTGCTTGTTTAAGGTGTTGATTCTCTTGTGTGAGGTGTGTTACCTTTGTGTGCAATTCTTGAATGTTAGAATCCCTCATCAAGTTGATGGAAGGAGGTAAGGCAGAAGAAGCAATATGTTAATTTTTAGATCCAAGCCCATAGATGCGACCGGCCTTCTTGTTCTTACCACCAGTAACCTCTAACCATGAATTAAGCTCATCATTATGATTAGATTGGACACTCCCTCCCTCAAAACTGACAAATGCCTTTCATCTCAAAAAATCATCCTGCAAACAAAGTACATAAAATAAGTATATCATAACATTTTTCTGTCCAAATTATGAAGCCAAATTATCTTAGAAAGATATATGAATTTTCAATAACAGGCGAAGGATCAACCAGTGTGTGACCATTATGAAGCCAAATTTATACTTGGGGAATAACTGATAGATGTGTGCAACACAATCAAACAGCAAAATGCGTCAGTCTCATTATTGCAAGATTATGTTTCTATGAAAGAACCATCAGCCTACTAGGACATGTACCAAAAAAGCACTTGACATAACTCCACATTCAAGGTCAGTTGTTTTTTAATTAAATAAATACATAAAATATAAAATATATTATATTTAAGATCAGGCAGATGAATTTTGGCACATGACATGTATCATATTAACATCACTTGTTTCCGCTGCTATGACTACTTTTCTTTTAAATCTTATATATTTGTGAAATCGTGCATCTTATGCTAATATATACTTCATTCACAGATACTGCAGCAGGTACCAAGGAACAGAAAATTTATACTTCCAGGAGGATGGTTCCAAAATGGATCCACTGCTTTAATAGCGGAAGTTCAGTTTCTCTACGAGTTCGTAATAAATTTCCAGAAATTGCTGTTTGTGTTGTTTTTTATGTGAAAGGAAGAGGCTCTAGCTGCTTTGAATTTGGAATCAGAGTTCTTATCAATGGCACTCACAGTTTTGTTGTGATGGCTGATGCTTTGGATATAGAGTAAGGTCATATATACCTGTTTGATGATCTGAGGCTCCTAAGTCCTGAGTCAGTTGTTTGAACTCGCAGGGGGAACTTCTAGGGAAGAAATTTAATAATGTTCAGATATCATGTACTACGCACCACAAAAATACGTCATCAGATGCCTATAGTAATGTGACGTACATTGGAGTTTATGTTTACAATTATGGAAGTTGCGAAGATTGGAGGATATGGTTTGTGATGAAGATTGCAATTTCTCAGTTTACAGTGACAGCAGCAGAGAAGGTAGTAGTGATATTTCTTCTCTCTTCAGCAATTAGCTTCCTTTTTTTGGATCTTTTCTTTTGCACATCATATATTTAGTTTTTTCCTTCTCAATGGAAAAGAAAATACAGTTACAAAAATTGGCGTTAGAACTTGGAATTCTCAGAATTTGGTTTCTCAACCAGAGGGGTCTTGAAACGAATTATGGAAGTGAGGATTCAGGAGTATAAAATGCTGCAAAAGCTCAATTGCTAAATCATAGTCTCTGACTTGTCCATTGCATTTCAACATCACACAGACAAAAGTTTGAATAAAATTGTAACATGCGAATGCTTTATTCTCAAGGAAACAGGATATGCGAATGATTTATTGTCAAAAAATGGCTGAAGGATATGCGAATGTACTTCCAAAAGCGGCTCAAGGAAACAGGATATATAAAATAAGCAATGGGAGCGGCATTTTAAGATTTATTGTGAAGAACCCTACAGGATATGCGAGAATGAAGAAACTAGGATGCGAATCATATCAAATCAAACTCAAAAAAGGGTTTAGGGCTTTCGGATGACACATCGGGCGCTAGACCTTGGATCGAAGAAGCTCAATCTTGTCATTTCCTTGGAAAAATCGCCCTTCATAGGTTCAAAAAGGTGGAGATTTTGAAGGCCGATTTTGGAGTCTAGGTGACCGAAGAGAAATTTTTCGCTAGGAGGGAAAAAGTTTTCGTCACAATTTGGCCAATGCAAAGTGCCTTTTGTTTTGTCAGTAACATAACTTTACCGACAGAATTACCCACATGCAATTCCATCAGTAATGTTTTATCAATTTTTTTTTTTTTAAAACCTTCACTATTTCAATGACGGAATTTACCGACGGAAACATTTTGTCAGTAATTTCCGACGACATTCTGTCAAGATGTCCGTCAGAAAACACTGTTGTAGTTTCTCCGTACAAATTCCATCGTAGTTATGTTGGAAATTGTTGACGGAATAACTTCGTCGGAAATTTACCTACGTTATATGCTTGGGCTGTATTTATTTTGATATTAAAGTTAAATATATATGTAATTATATATTTTGTCATGTAAATACGCTCCATACGGAGGAATACTAAGGCCATGGTAGTCTAAAGGTAAGTGACATAAGCGGTGATGACAATAAACTAAGTATTTATATATTACTCCCTCCGGTCTTAATTATAGGAACACTTTTATAGTGTAATTTGTACTACAAAAGTGTTCATATAATTATTTGGAGGTAGTAATAGTTATTAATATATGTTTACTAGAAGTTTTAACTTTCTTTGAAATCAGCTGGGCAAGTGTATGGATGATGTGCTAAGAATTTACATGCCAAAACAACAATATTTAAAAGGTGAAAGATTTAATTAAGTAGAGATAATTTTATAATTGTATGAGTGAAGATTATCCTTTAGTTTAAAGAGGAAATTATGAATTATAGATTTGTAATATGAATAGGTTGAGTCATGGTTTTAAGACTGCCTAGAATCAGGGTAATTTCCATAGTTAGGTTATGAAATCTTGCAATAGTAATTACACATTCAAATCTTTTAAACTAGCGCTAGTTGATAATTAATTTTTGGATGTGTACATAAAAAGATTTGATTTTTCAAATATGGCAATGTTGCAAAAAAAAAAAAACCTCTTTGATAAATGGGTGTTTCTAGACTAAATGGAACATAAATAAACCCATGTCTTATTTTTCTATCAAAGTTTTCCAAGAGTTAAAATTAGAGCTTGGAACCACTAATTTTAGAGCTAAAATAATTTAGCTATGAATTTTTTAAATTTAAGGAAAATTATTTATCAAGGTGTACCTAGTCTTTATATAAAACATTTAAGTTTTGAATTCACCAAAAATAAAAGTATCTATTGGATCACGTGTGATTTTTTAAATGGCTAAACAATTCTAATAAAAAAACCCTAGACTAAAAACGACTTATAAGAGACGTGTTACATTTAGGTGTATTTGGTTTAAGAGGAGGGGATGAGAAGGGAAGAGACCCTATGGAGGATATTGACCAAATTGCCATTAATTAGAAAAATATTCCTTTTTGTTAAGAATGTATTTTTGGAATATTGAAAATTTCCACGGGCTATTTAGTAAAGATGAGAAAAAAATTCTCTCTCCTCCCTCCCTCCCCTCAAACCGAACATAATGCTAGTACTGACAGTGTTTCGAATAGGATTTCTTTCGGTTGAAAAATGCATGTGCTTATAAAAAAAATTATAAATGCCTATCAACTTCGACTCAAGTTTTCAATTCTTAACTCTAACACTAACACTATGTTTGGTTTGAGAGGATGAAGGAAAGAGAGAAATATTTTCTCTCATATTTACTAAATAGCCTATAATTTTTTTTAAATATTTTAAAAATAAAATTTTCAATATTTCAAAAATACACACTCAAAAAATTCTCATCATTCATAGCAATTTGATCAATTTTCTCCTTAAAGTCTATTTCCCTCTCATCCCCTCTAACCAAACACACTCTGTTGGTTTAGGGGAGGGGGCGTGGAGGGGAAGGGAGGGCACCCCTACTCTTGTTTGGCAGATTAAGAAATGTAGGAGGGGAGGTGAATGCGCTTGTTTTTCTTCTTTTTTTTTTTTTGGGTAAAATACGGGGCCTTAGCCCAATCTTATTTCTTCATCATAACAAGTCTTGGGTAAACAACACCCATACAATCTCTGGACATGTATCTACTTACAAACAAAGGAGGTCTATTAAAAATAATCCTACTCTCCTCTTGTATCAAACTATGCTTAGCAAAAGCATCTGCACATCAGTTTCCTTCCCTAAAAATATGTACAAAAACAACATCCACAAACCTCAAAACAGTTCTCTAATCGAGACCCATTAATTTTCATTCCAAGTTATCATGGACCGGATATCATTGAGCATACTTATTACGGTACAAGAATCAGATTCTACCACAATTTTATTAAAATGGTAATGTACAGCTAACTCAAGTCCAGTTATTTTGTTAACCCAATTATACCACTAATGGAAAAAAAGGGCTTAAAGACCGCCTCATTTAGACCGGAGTAGTGACGCACCGGTCTTAATAGTATGACCGATGACAGTTTTGTAAATATAAAGAACTTCTTGGACCGCATCCTAATGAGCATCGGACTTAATAGTATGACCGGTGGCAGTTTTGTAAATATAAAGAACTTCTTGGACTGCATCCTTTATCAATGAGTCTTAAATATATTATTTAGACCGCTTAACAAAACAATGTCTTAAAAATGTTATTGAAAAAAAACTGAAATTTCAAATTTCTTTATAGAGAAATCTCAACAGGGGTTGACTTATATTTTATGCGGTCCAAAATAATGAGGAAAAAATTAAATAAACTTTTAAGACCGGATATATATAACAGGCGGTCTTAAATATTATACTTTTTAGACCGGACATAAATTGTGACTGGTACTAAATAGTTTATTACATTTAAGTTCGGAGTTTAATAAACGACGGTCTTAAAACTTAACATTTAAGAACTTCTTTTTAGTTCATCCGGTCTTAAAAATAAAGCGCCAAATATATTCTTCTTCGCGTGAAACGTTCCTTACGACTTACGTTGTCCCTCGAACTACGAAACCCCTCTTCTTGTTGTGAAACCACTCTTCCTTGTGCATTACCTCTCTTCCTCGGCCCACGCGAAACGTTACCTTACGACTTACGTTGTCCCTCGAACTCTAAAACCCCTCTTCTTGTTGTGAAACCACTCTTCTGTTGCATTCTCTCTCTTCCTCGCCCACGTACCATTAGCCTCTGTTGCGCTCTCATTTGCTCGGGCATTCCTCTCTTCTGTCTCGAAAATGAACGGTGAAAATGATTCCATTCGTGTTCGGAACGCCATTTTGGTGTGTGAGTCGAAACGAACCCTCTTCATCGACAATGTGCCTCGTAACCGCCCGGCACGCAGTGGTAAAAGAGGCACAAGAGTGATGGATGTAACCCTAAGTCAGACTTTTGGGTCAAAGCTGGAGATTCAGTTTGATGAAAAGTTGTGACTTTTCGGTCCTAATAAAAGCAAATATACTAGTTTTGTTGGCTATCTTGCCGTGACAAGGTTAGCATCTTGGTGATGAGTGGAAAAATGTGGACTTCGGCAAAGTAAAGCAACCTATTTGGGTCACTATCAAACACATATAATGTCACGACTCGAGAAGTTGAAAGACAAGACATTGTCTTATTGTTACGATCGGTGGAGGAAGTTTAAGACCTTTCTCGCTAACAAGTATATTTTTGCCGAGGTTCACCGACCAAAATCCTTGGGACAAGTACACATTTATTGATGAACAAACTTGGCAACAATTCGTTCGGTGCGGACCACTCTGAAGCTCAGGTGAGTTTATATTTAGTTTTTTTTGCCCTTTTGGTTGCTTATTAACTGTCTTGATATGTGAATGTTATTGTGTTCATCTAATCTGTTAGTTAAATTGTTTGGTGTGTGAATAGAAGTATACATTTCCCGCCTTTGTCTATGCAAGTCGATATGTAAACCCTTAAAAGGTAAAATACTAAGAAGGTAATTAGGGAAATAATAATGGCATAAGAGTCAAGCCATTATTATAGTCTTAGTTGTTATAGTAGGTAGTGGTTAGACATTATTCTTTGTTAGTTACTATACTATCTAATGAGGACTGCTTGATCCCTTTGGATGCCTTAAAAAGGATCGGGTTTGTATTATTACGTAAGCATAATTCTCTTTTGTTTCTTAACCTATCTATCTAGCAAGTACAAGACATAGCTCCAATTTCTTCTACAATTCTACATCTTCCTTACATAAAATGTTGAAACTTGATGAATTGAATTTGACTAGTGTTTGAGGTTCATATCAAGCGAAGTTCTCTAATTTTGTTAGTGAGATGGCTGGAATTCATAATTAATAGTTGTTTTCAATCTTGATTCACGGGAAAGAAGGGAACGAGCACGGAGATAGGGAGAAAGAATGATTGCCCGCATAGGGCTTCTCGACGGATATGAAAAGGTTGAAGAAGAATTGATGGCCAAAGCGGAAGAGATTGGATGATGAAGCGAGAATCCAATCCTTCTGTTAAAGTACATGATCCACCATCTCCAATACGTCGCGAGGAGTTGTGGTTGCACATTCGGAAAAAGCCAAGCGGCGCCTACACGAGTGAACAAACTTGTGTAGTTGCTGAAAGAATTGTAAGTATCGTTATTGTCACTACTACAAAAAAGCATAATAACGTCCTGAATTAGAGGCAATTCACGTCCTTTTTGAGAAGGACGTCGACCGAGGTAGTTGAAAAAGAAACATATAAGGCGTCTAGGCTTAAAAACAGACGCCTTAAAAAAAAAGGCGTCCTATGGTTAATACAGGACGCCTTTTTTAAGGCGTCCTATGGAAAATTCAGGTCGCCTTATGAAGAACCAAAAAAAAAAAACAAAAACAAAAAAAAACCTCGACAGATCACAGTGATTGATGGCAATCTAGAACCAAAAATGCGATAATAAAAATCAGAGATGTAGATGAAAAACACGATAATACAGATCACAGTACAGATCGATGGCAATCTAGAACCAAAAATACGGATCTAACTCTCACACTAATAGATCTAAAATCGACTAACGAGAGACGACAATCTAGAACAAAAAATACAGATCTAAAATATCTAAAATCAGAGCAATAGATCCAACATTTCAGATCTAACAATCGGAAAGAAAAACCAAATCCAGATCCCATTCCATTCCATTCCATTCGGACGAACACGAAGATAGAGGGCGTCACACATGCAGATCGACGGCTCAATCGAGATCTTTGGTCGGATGCGGCGGTTCCGAGGAGGGGAAGGAAGGAATCCGAGATCCGAGCCGGGATGGTGATCGGTGGTTCGTTCGCGCTTGATCCGAGTTGGGACGACGAGTGAGCGGTGGCGAGCGGGAGAAGCGAGTGAGCGGTGGCGAGCCGGAGCCGAGCAAGCGCGTGAGCGACGGCGAACCGCAGCGGTGACGGTGATGCGTAGGTGACGGTGAGCGGCGACGACGGCAAGGAAGAGGGACGACGAAGACGCGTGAAGTTGGGAGTGAGAGGATGAAGAAGCGCGATGGTAAAATGAGAGAATGAGGCTGAGGGGCTGGGGCTGTGATTTGAGTTTAATTGACACCCAAATAAAATAAAATAAAAAACAAATGGGCGTTTGATAAAATCACGCTAGTTTGGCGTCCTGAATATATATTCAGGACGCCTAATATTTTCTTTTGAAGTCTGAATTGTTATTTAGGACGCCTAAAATTTTAAGCGCCAAAAAATTCCTTAAAATGCGTCAAAAAAATTCCTCGGGCGCCAAAAAATTCCTCAAGATGCTCCAGAAAAATTCATTTTAGGCGACCTAAATGTATTTTAGGACTCCTAAAATTAAATTTTGGCGTCCTGATCTAGTTTTCAAGTCGCCAAAAAAATTTCCTTAGCGCCAAAAAATTCCTCAAAATGCGCCGAGAAAAATTCCGGCACCAAAAAATTCAAGATGCGCCAAAAAATTCATTTGAGGCGACCTAAATGTATTTTAGGACGCCTAAAATCAAATTTTGGCATCGATTTGGTTTTGGTCGCCAAAAAAATTTCTGGCGCCAAAAAATTCCTCAAAATGCGCCAAAAAAATAATTTTAGGAGTCCTAAATATAGTATAGGTTGCCTAAAATAATTTTTGGCGTCCTAAAATTATATATAGGACGCCTAAGTCTCAAAATTCAGCCATATATTTACGAAAATGCCACCACCAATACTTTTTACTTCCCTTTTTAAAATAAGGATGTCTTTTAGGGAAGTAATATCCACTTTTTGTAGTAGTGTGTTATTTTTAGTTACTAAACATGTTTCATTACTAAGCTTCTCGTTATACGTATCTTACGGGAAGATCTTAAAAAGAAAGAAGGAGAGGGATCTTTTGTGTCGGACGGGAGGAGTGATGTTCGGCCGTTGTGGACCAGGAAAACCGGATCATGGTGGGCGTGTAAGGGGGATTGGAGGACGGGTAGGCTGAAGGAATACTTTGGTAAATCCAAACGCCATAGACAAAGTATGGTTACCGGGAGGAAATGGAAAGACGGTGGCCAAATTAAGTGAGGTGCGGCTCAAGAAGCAAGGCATCAATTTGAGATGAGCCAGATGAGGGAGGAATTGAATTAGATGAGCCAGATGAGGGAGGAATTGAATCAGATGAAGCTGCTTTTGAGCAATCGTCCAGTGACCAGTGTTCCCTTCACACATTCACCTGCACCTGTGCAGAATAACACTAGAGGAGCTGCATTGTTGGACGGATCGAGCAACCTTGTGACCTATATGTGGAGGATCGTGATAGCCCCGCACGATTAGTTGCAAAAGGGACTATCCACAACTTATTTGGATCAACTGTACACCACCAACAATTGGCTGATGATGAAGTCAGAGTGTCAGTTGAAAAGGTGATCATTGATGCACCTCTCCCTCTCCCAATTGATCAGCTGAAGCTTGTGAGTCATGTCAAGGGAACCTTCATCTCTTGGCCGGTGAAGCTTGTACATGTCTCTACTCCTCCCGAAGCTTCATCCCCTCCTCCTCAAGTTCCCCCTCCTCCTCAAGTTTCATTCCCTCCTCCTCAAGTTCCACCCCCTCCTCCTCAAGTTCCACCTCCACCCCTCCTCCTCAGTTCCACCCCCTCCTCCTCAAGCTCTATCCCCTACGCTAAGTTGGTAGCACGAAAAAAATATCCGATCTAGTGAAGATTGGATATTTTAAAGATAAATCGTGGTCTGTCAATGAAGTATTAGGCGTCCCTCATCCTCATCCCGTTCAAGTTGACACCGCTGATATTGAGTCCTGCTTGCTTCCTTGATAGGAGCTTGCGATGCAATTGTTCAAATTTTTATGAATTAAGTATCTTGTCTCTATGAGTACATAATTTAAATGCATCGTTTAGACACACATACATATATACTAATTCCCGATCGATGTCATTATTGTAGGTTATTGCATCAAGAATTGGTTCAAAGGGCGGGAGCAACGATTTTGGATTCTTGTGCCCTGTCTATTCAAGTCAAACATCCATGCGGGAGAGACGGGTGTACATATCAAAGAGGGTGTGTGAAGTGAGAAGAAAGGTGTACTTGTTGCCATTCTTCCACAGTACATATCACAAATCTTGTCCGCAATTCACTTAATTCTGCTACATATATCCCGAGTATACTTTATTCTTTGTGAATTTTCAGCCGCCACGGCAATTGGTCCTCATGTGCATGGAGGATCATAAAATTATCTTCTTATGCTCCACTCACGGAGAAAGCCATTGCCTTCGTTGACGTGAGACCATCAACGAGTAAGCATATCATTTTGATTCTCTTGTCGAAATCTCTGTTGTGAATTTTCGAGTGAACATTATTGATAAATTTGTGATTTTGATGATAGTGCCATGAAGACCTTCCAAACCGAGGTAAAGATGAGGCGTCGGGCCAAAGACCCCATCTCGGGACACACCGGAAGGTTGGTACAATATTTGTACACCGGCACACCTTTGCCTTGTGAAGTTGGTCATTAAGCTATATATATATGCTCTTATATATATTTCTTGTTCTTTTTAGACTCGTCGGCAACCACCGGGGTCCAACTTATGTGGCCAGTACGTCATGAAACACATGCATGATATTATCACGAGAGGAAGGACTAAATTAAGCGTAAAGGTAAATGTATTTGATGTTACATATTATGCACGCAAGTTAATTCGGTGTGTGGCTTAATGTTACATATGAAATATGCACGCAAGTTAATTCGATTTTCGTCTTTGATGTTACGAGATGTTTGACTACCTTGATCCCTTTTCGATGATGAACTCGGAGCACATACGCAATTTGTTTTGTGAATATCCGTATGACCCGATCTTAAAGTTAGGACAATAATTAATGCCCTAAATTCATTTGTAAATATACCCCTGTACAACAATAATATTCTGTAAATTTGTTTATTTTTCCGAACAATATTCATTTGTAAATATACATAGGCAATGTAAAATTCAATAAATAAATTTGTTTAATTTTTTGAACAATTTTCTTATGTCCATTTTGGGTTTCTGAATGTATTGGATGGTGGATAAAGCGATTTAGTGCTTGAAATTTGAGAAAGATCTCAAGTTTAGGACCGTATATTAATTAAAAGTCCGGTCTTAAAAGTCCGCATAATAAACATCCGGTCCTAAAAGTGTTCGTTTTAAAAAATATGACATTTTTAGGACCGTATATTAATTAAAAGTGCTCTCTTAAAAGTCCACATAATAAACATCCGGTCTTAAAAGTGTTCGTTTAAAAAAATACGAGACTTTTAGGACCGTATATTTTTAACATCTGGTCTTAAAAGTATTATGAGACTGTATATTATTTTATTGTCTGCTCCTAAAAGTCCTCTTATTTTAAGTTTAAAAGTTGGTTAACCTTTAGGACCATGTAATTGTTAAATGTCCAGTCTTCATTTAATAGAAATGTTCACTTGCTTTCGAGACAAATCATTATGGTTCGAGACAACGAGGTTCGGCGTTCGCTCAAACTAGGTCCTTCATTGTAGTCGATGTTACCTCTCTTGATCTTGAGCAGCATTATCGGTTTCCCTTTTCTTTGTCCCTTTTCTTTTTGTCGGAAAAAGAAGGAAGATATTGAAAAGGTACTTTGTTTCAAATCAGGGGAGGTAAAACCGACGACAACGACGATCCAACCTTGAGAAGAATTGTCTTGTGTTTGTTTTTATTCAAATAAGGTAAAAGATGTTTTTTGTTTTTTGTATGTTCTTAAGCGTATTTTGTGAATTTCTATTGTTGATTTACGCGAGGACAATGTTTTGTTTGTTTCCTTTTTGTCGGAAAAAGAAAGACGATAATGAAAAGGACAAGGCGATCGAATATGGAAACCAAAGGCGACAAAAAAGATGGTGTTTTAGGACCCTCGATTTACTAAGTGTGCGGTCTAAAAGTCTTCGTTCTAAATTATTCATCTTAGTTTTTTGAGTCGCCATTATCCATATTTCATAGTTGCCTTGTTTATTGCTTTCCAAGTGTTAGATAATGGATAAACTAACGAATTAAAGTACTAAACTCGCACGAGAACAAAAAGAGTGCATAATATTTTATATATTAATTTTTATCGCTGCCCTATTACAAAAAAAAACCAACAAAAAAAATACAACTAAAAAAACAACTAATCCTCTTCGTAGACGGAGAGGGAGGGGGAGCCGGAGTCGTCGGAGTCGGAGTCGTCTTCAGCCTTATCGTACTCCACGTCATTGGCGTGAAGTACCATGTTCAGCTTGTTGTTCACGGTATGAACAAGCTGAACCAATTGGCCCAAGCGTCGATCCATGTGATCGATGCGGGCCACTAACGATCGCACCAACCGGCTTCACGGTTGGAATTGGAGGAGAGAATGGCGGAGGGGGCGAGGTTGAAGAGGAGGAGGAGGAAACGGAGGACCGGGGGAGCAGCCATTACGGTGGAGGCTAGGCGGTGGAGGAGCCGTGTAGAAGTGATGGAGAAGAATGTGAAGAAAGTACAAGAACAATGGGTTTAAATAGAGAACCCATCCCGAACAATGTGAAAAGCCGTAAACTTTAATAAGGAGACGCATAGTTCATCAATACGAGGAGACGCCTAGTTGGGAAGTTTATCGGAAGGCGAAGAGACTCGAATCATTCATTTGAACGAGTGTAAGGATACGACTGACGCCATTTGAATTTGAAAAGAATGAATTTTAGTACGGGTAAATGATGAAAGGTTGGTCTTAAAAGTAATAGAATTGAATATTTTAAAAATAAATATACTTTTACTTAGGACATATTATAAAAGGTCGGTCTTAAAAGTAATAGAATTGATTTTAAAAATAAATAGACTTTTAGGACCGGACATATTATAAAGATTAGGTCTTAAAATAAAAATTAAATGATAGAATTTATACCGTGTACCTATAAATCCCGCTCTTAAAAGTTTCTCCGCCTTTATTAACTCCTCATACCTCTTTGTCCTTAACTCCTTATTAATTCCTCATCACGCCTCGTAACTCCAAACTACGTACATGGCTATCTCGAGAACACTCTCGCCTTTATTAATTAACTCCTCATACCTCTCGCCCCAACTACTCAAACCATGGTTAGATACAAGACAACCGCTCGTAGGGTGCTCTTACCGTGATGCTCGTGCCTTCCGTCGATCGTTATATGGTGCGCCTCCTCCATCAAGAGTCCGTCCTATTGCTGAGAAGAGTCTCGGGTCGTTGGACCCATTGTTATTTCTTCGGATGATGAAGAGGTTCCGCTCCCCCTCCCCAACCTCTTGGCCCCACCGCGACTACTACCGCCCCTCTCCTCTTTCCTCTAATGAAGCATTGTGTCCGATGAGACTAAGACGAAACTTGCTGATCTCCGCGGGAAATTAATGTTGTTCACGCCGAAATCACCAAGGCTTTGGAGGATAATAAGCTTTAGGATGTTTTGTCAGATTCTTGTTTTTGATAATTTTCTCGCTTGTTTTTCTCTCTTAATTTTCTTCTATACGTGCATATTCTCCAGTTATATATGGAAGTAGTAAAACTAACCTTGTGTCTTTCTAATATTCATATTCTCCAGTTTTCCTTTAATTTATTTTATTAACTCAATTTCGCCGAGCTCGCCAAATGCAAACCTCTTTTTTTTTTTTTTGGTTAATTAATAAACGAAATACTTTTAGGACCGTAGTTCTTATAACCATTTGGTCTTAAAATTAAATGAATATGAAAGTTAGGACAGTATTCTTAATTTGGTCTTAAAAAATTAGTTAATAAATGTTTGACTTTTAGGACCAGGACTCTTTATAAATCTCCGACCTTAAAATTAACTCAATACTAAAATTTAGGACCCTGATATTGTTAACCTCCGGTCTTAAAAATTTATTAATAGAATTATATCTTTAGGACCGTATAGTGTATAATTAACCGGTCTTATTAAAATATAAAATATAAAGACATGTCTATGTCGCGGGGAAAATTAAATTTCCCTATCAGAACTTCTCTTGTCGCGCCGAAAGTGATAACACAGGTTCTGTCTCCAGTGTGTGTTGCATCGTCGTTGCTTCGCATTCCTCTCTCGAGATTAACTCTCGGTTCCTTAGCTAAACGTCTATAGACCAAGCCGTACGAGGTGTTTCGGTTATATAACTTTATGATTTTCCTTTTAATGGTTCTGGGGTTTTCATGGGTTGAACGAAATCGATGAAATGTTATTGTGGGTTTCTCTGTTGTTAATGAATATTGTATTTTGAAGATTATATTTGCACTTTAGACCTACCCAATTGACCAAGAAATGTTTTTAAGTTACTCTTGCTGTCTGCAACATCAACATTCGTGGCGGGAGAAGAACGACTCAGCAAACACATTTGAATTTATATGGTATAGGTGAGTCCACAAGACCTTCATGCGATGCATTTAATTTCCTCGTCATGTATTTATTTTGCTTCTTGGATTCACTGTGATACATTTATGACCAAAAGTGATTCTTCGTTATGCATTTAATGGGCAGTTTCTCCGTAAAACCAAAAAAAAAAGACATGCATAACCGACATTGAGCATAAATATGCATTTGGAGTTGGCTTATTTTATATGCAAGTCTCTGCCTTTTTTCGGATTATGTATATGTTAAATCTTTCCTTCTATAGGAATACTACTATGGACCACAGTTGGATAAATGCTTTACAGACGAGTGTTGAATATCAGAATGAGGTGAGGGACTTTATTGAATTTGCTAAACAAAATGCTCATGATGATAGTGGGAAGTTTTATTGCCCTTGTGTAAAATGTCTGAATGAGAGACGACTAAGTGTTGAAGTTATACACACACATTTAATTTGTGAAGGATTTTGTAAGACTTATACAGTATAGGTATGGCATGGTGAAAAAATACCAAGTGGGTCTCAACATAGGGAAGTGGCCTTTGATGATAATGACACGGATATGGATGATCACATAAAGGACATTATCCGTGATGTAGGAGAAGAGGCTTTTCATCAATCACATGCATATGGTAATATGTGCACCGATGCGAGAGACCCTCTATACCGTGGGTGTAAAAAATACCAATTGTTGAACAATGTATTGAAATTGGTAAGCTTGAAGGCACGTCATGGATGGAGCGACAAAAGTTTTTCTGAAATGCTTGAGGCTTTTAAGGACATGCTTCCGGATGATAATGTGTTGCCGCATCGATATTATGATGCTAAGAAAATACTTTGTCCCCTGGGGATGGAGTACAAAAAGATCCATGCATGCTCGAATGATTGCGCATTGTATAGAAAAGAGTTTGAAGAGAAGCAGAATTGTCCGAAATGTGAAACCCCAAGGTACAAGTCAAATAAGGGGCCGAAAAGTGTTGTGGTATCTTCCAATCATACCAAGGTTCAAGCGGTTGTTTGTGAATGAAAATGATGCAAAAAATTTGAGGTGGCATGCAGATGAGAGGATTTCTGATGGAAAGCTTTAACATCCAGCCGATTCTTCTCAATGGAAGAAAATCAATCAATTATTTCCAAACTTCAGCGAAGAACCTAGGAACCTTAGGCTTGCCCTTAGCACGGATGTCATGAATCCATATGGAAGCCTTACCAGCATACATAGTTGATGGCCTGTACTACTGATTATTTACAACTTATCTCCAATGTTATGCATGAAACAAAAGTACATCATGCTGTCTTTGTTGATTTCGGGACCGAAACAACCCGGAAATGACATTGATGTTTACCTTCAGCCTTTGATCGAAGACTTCAAGGAGTTGTGGGCAGAAGGTGTTGATGTTTTTGACTCTTTCAAGAAGGAGGTGTTTAAAATACGAGCCATGACATTTTGTACTATAAACGACTTCCCAGCATATGAGAACTTGTCAGGGTATAGTGTAAAAGGCCATAAAGCATGTCCGGTTTATGAAGAAGGCACATGCTACTATCAACTTCAACATGGAAAAAAGACGGTTTATCTTGGACATAGGAGATTTCTTATACGGGGCCACCCATATCGTCAATTAAAGAAAGCCTTTTTTGGTGGCCAAGGGTATGAAAATGCTCCGGTGGCATTGAATGGGGAGCAAGTTTATGAAAAGGTGAAAAATATCAATGTCGTCTTTGGTAAGACTGCAAAGAGTAGAAAAGAAACAAATATATGAAAAAAGAGATCTGTATTCTTTGATCTTCCATATTGGCGCAATCTTGATGTGAGACACAGTATTGATGTCATGCATGTAGAGAAAAACGTATGTGATAGTATTGTCGGCACGCTTCTCAACATACAAGGTAGTTCCAAGGATGGTGTGAAGGCAAGATTGGATCGATAGCAATGGGAATACGTGAAGAGTTACATCCAAGGCCAGATGGGAAGAGAACTTATTGTCCCCTAGCTTCTCATACTTTGTCTAAGGATGAGAAACGAAGTTTTTGTGAGTGTTTACATGGCACAAAAGTTCCCACGGGGTATTCTTCAAATTTGAAGAGGCTTGTACCGATAAAGGACTTGAAATTAGTAGGCCAAAAGTCTCATGATTGTCATGTCTTGATGCAATGACTACTCCCAATAGCTATTCGAGGCATCGCCGAATATGATCTTCGGGTCGTTTTGACTAGACTTTTGTGTCTTCTTCAATGCGCTTTGTAGTAAAGTTTTCGAGATTAAAAAGTTGGATGAATTGGAGATGAAGGATATCTTATCTTGTGCCACCTTGAGAAGCTTTTTGTTCCTACATTTTTTGACATCATGATTCATCTAATTGTTCATCTAGTGAGGAGATAAAGATGTGCGGCCCTATCCATTTACGGTGGATGTACCCAATTGAAAGATCTATGAAATTCCTAAAAGGGTACGTGAAGAACGCATACCGGCCAGAAGCATCGATTGTTCATAAATATGTTTCTGAAGAAGCCATTGAATTTTGTCAAAATTATTTGGCCAAAGTAAGACATATTGGGCTTCCAAAACGTCAGCATGCTGAAGGGGGTAGATGAGGGCTTCCGTAAAGAGTGTGGATCGATGAATTGTCACAAGTCCACTTATACATCTTGAATAATGTTGATGAAGTTCAAGCCAAGCATAGCTAAACATAAAGAAGTGTAAGGAAAGAAAATCATCGAATGACTCGAACAATGGTTGATTAGGGAGCATAACGAGAACTTTTGCAACTGGTTCAAACAAAAGGTCGAGGGAGAGGAATGTGTTTCTGATACAATCAAATGGTTAGCACGTGGTCCTGAGGTCAATGTCATAAGTTGGAATTCGTATGTGATCAATGGTTATACATTTTACACGAAGTCCCTAGATGATAGGAGCACGGTCCGAACGGTGGTGTTATGTTAGAGGCTGAATCTATGCACTTCTCCGGTTCGAAAGACAAGAGCCCTTTATTGGCGGTCATGCCATATTATGGGGTTATTGAAGAGATTTGGGAGGTGGACTATGTGAAAATTAGATTTCCCATTTTCAAATGCAAGTGGGTCAATGTCAATAATGGTGTTCGGATCGATCGGCTAGGATTTACATTAGTCGATGTCCATGGTAGAAGTTTTGGAGATGAACCTTTTATTATGGCGAGACTGTGCAAAACAAGTGTTCTATATCACCGATCAAGAAAATAAAATGTGGTCTGTAGCTCTCCAAGGAAAGAGGGTCATTGATATTGATGAGGAAATGAATTCGAATTATGGTATTCCTGAGAGTACTCCTTTTTCAAGGGGTCTACCAGACATAAACGAAGAAGATGAAGCGGATAATGAACCCGGCATAAGAATTGATCATCAAGAAGGGATATGGGAAGATATCACTTTATAAAAGAGTCAATTCATAAGGTAATATTCATATGCAGATTTCTTTGAAAAATTTTAGGTTTTAACTATATTATATTCCTTCTATGTTCATAAACAATGTCACTGACTATGAAGTTTGTTCTTGTTTTTTTTTTTGCAGGATCCGATCCAAAGGGGCATGTTATAAAAGAGGATGTTACTTTGTCGGGTGGGAATCAGATGAAGGCATGGTGAATATTATTTTGGGCATGTGTGTTGTATTTGTAACTTATTGTATTTGTAAGTAAGTTATCTTATTGTATGAATTAATTTGGGTGTTGTAGTCATAGTATAATCATTAATTAAGAGGCCAAATAACTTATGGTGAATAATATTTGTATTCTTTTTCCAATTCCATTTATTCAAATAATTGTTCATAGCTTACAGCTTAAAGTATCGACTTTTATGTGCTGGCTTGGGTGGTGGATTTGTGTGTATAATACAATCAGGAAGAACAGAACAGGGAAAAATTCAGGAAAATTTACACCTTAAATAAATGCGCCGGTCTTAAATGGTGAGTTTTTAAGACCGGATGTATTTATATGTCCGTCTTAAAGGTCGAAAGCGCGGTCTTAAAAGTCGGTCTTTTTAAGACCGATAAATTTATACATGCGGTCTAAAATAAAATTTTTAAGACCGCATTTATTTAGCATCCCGTCTTGAAAGTCAATCTTTTAAGACCGCGTATAATTAGTCAGTCTTAGAAGCCGCTAAGTTTAAGACTGTATTTATTTTTGTCCGGTCTTAAAATTCTATCTATTAAGAGCGGCCTAATTATTAGCCGGTCTTAAAAGTTGAGTTTTAGGACCGAAAAAAAAAGTATTTCAGGTTTATTTTAATACGACTTTTAAGACCCAATGTTTTAAATGTCCGGTCTAAAATATTTTACGTAAGACCGGTCGTAGTCGGTCTTAAATGTAGACTTTTAATACCGGTTGGAACAAAATCGATCGCGGGTCCGGTCCTACGATGCCTCTTTTGTCCGGTCTTAAAAGCCTTTTTTGCACTAGTGTACCCTTCTCCCTTTTCACCTCATTCTGAAGGTCCGATGATATGAGCCGTTACATGTTTCGCTGATATGAGCTCCGAGAACACACAAAACCATCTCCTTCCTTATTCCATGACAATGTTACTGATCTCTTCCTTTCTTCTTCTTCTTCCGGCCTTCGGCTTCTTCGCCTTCTTCCACCAAATCATACGTCTTCAACAGAAACACGCCACACACTGTCGGCCGTTGGAGGCTATGATGGCCACCGCGGCTGTGTTATTATCGAGCCTCTTCGGCTTCGCTAATCTTTCAGCCATGTATGGAATATGTAGGATATAAAACATCCACCTGAACACACAGCTCATCATTTGTGTTGACCAAACAGGTCCTTGTGTTCCTTATTTTTGCTTATATAAAAAAAATATAATATAATACCACTTTCAAGTGTTCTCTGTCGTTGGTGGTAGATAGGTAACTACTAGATGGTGGGCTGTTTTTTCTTCTTCTCTTGATTTCTTGATTTTTTATTTTTTTAAATGTTGATGTCAATAATAGCAACTATGTTTAAAATCCCTCTTATTACATAAGGGTAAAGTTATCTATGTAAAAATAATTTTTCCCCTTTTTTCTTAAACCAAACAAGATAACGTTAAAATCTCTCTCCTCCTTTTCATTTTGATCAATCTAAACAAGGTAATATTAAAATATCTTATATCCCCTCACTTCCCCTCCCCTCCATTAAAATCTCTCTCATCCCCCTCCCGGTCGAACTAAATAGACCTTGAAAGAAAATTTTATTTGGACGATTTAAGTTTCAAGTTAAATACATTAAAGAATTGGGAAATAACTAAGTCGCCCAGTGAAGAACATTATGATCCTGGACGACTTTATGCACAAAACATAAGCATGCCACAAATTGAACAGCAAGGAGAATCAGGACCCACATTGGCCTAAACATCAAAATAAGGCTGCCACAAAATAAAAAGGATGTCTACTTGCTTCCCTATAAGAATAAGGGAATAAAATAGCTTCCTACATAAAAGCATGAAATAGAATAACAATTAAACAGTGTTGAACAGGGCTATGCTTTGTCCATTCAAAATTCTATGACCAAGCAAAAGATTTATTGAAATTTTGGGAATTTATCCAGAAAATTCAATTGCCTTATAAACAACTCCTATTTATTTGCAAACTAATCCTTTATATTGAATCTGTTGGAGAAGTCTTGAGGAAACATCACTTAAATGTTTGAGTTGGCTGTGTTCTTTGAAGTCACGTAGATGAAGCCATCGACCATCTATTATAATTTCACTGGCAACTTGGAAAATTATATTAATTGGTATCTTGTCCATTCTGATTTCATTGGTAACTTGGAAAATGATATTAATTCGTTGCTTCAATTTCTTCAGTTACTCGTTATAAAATTCATGTGTTTCATTGATTCCTCATTTCCTGGACTTTGTTATGCAACCTTTAATTCTATAACCCATTTCATTTTATATAATCGATCTTTTTACAAAACTACCAGTTCAAGCAAATACCCCACAAAAGTTGGAACCACCACTTGATAATCCAAGAAAAGAGAGAACCATATTTATCGAGAGAGAGAAACCTAAAAGTTTGCAAAAGTTCATAACAATCGATGTGTCCCTAAGACAATGCTACATGACATTTTTCAGTATATTAATGAATATTCCTAATTCCTACAAATCAGAGATTCCTATAAATCAAAATACAATTTGCTATGTAATCCCTGTCACCCCCCGCAAGCTGGAGCATGGATGTCTTGGATGCCCAACTTGGACTTGAGTTCGTGAAACCGAGTAGGATGAAGTGGCTTTGTGAATATGTCGGTGTAACATCCCATTTTCAAAAGCAGTATATATATTTTTTTTCCATCAGAGTAGAGCGTCGGAGCGATTGAGTAATTGATATTTGTATTCAAAATGCCGTAAGTCTGGCTGATTACAGTAGCGGTAAGTTATACCGAGTGTTTTCAGAAGTAAATAACAAAAGTGGAAAGTCTTCGGCTGAGTCCCTATCGTGCCGCTTGCCTTTCTCCTCGATCCTCGGTCCTCCTGACCCTGACGCTACGTTAAGAGCGAGGTTCAATGCCCAATGAACCTCGAGTAACGGTTAACCTCATGCTTATGTGTGACAAATTATGTATGACAGATATTCATAACATTACAAAGCATTAACCAATACATAGCACACGAGATGTAAGGTTACAATAATACATAAGCACACGGCAGATGTAATGTCAATCACAACAACAGTACATAGCACACAAAGACATGCACGATCAACCATGTTTGCACTAACCGGTGCCACGACAGCTCCTCGTGTCCTCGCTAGGAAAACTCAACGGCATTACCAAGATCGTAACCCGTATAAACAAAGTGAAGGTATAAACGAGTGAACTAAGACAGAGTCTTAGACACGGTGCATGACCCAAGACAAAGTCCTGTCCATGACTCTATGAAATAGTCTATCACATATAAGCATACAATAAGCATCGAGTTAGTGTTACAAAGACGCGAACGTACCTTCATTGACGGAACTTCGGTACAGACGATGATGATGCGGTACAACGGCGGTAAGTGATTACGGGTATCCTATAAGGATGATAACGTTTCTAATCAATGGTCAACATTATACCAGACATTCTAGTCCCAAATTACCATTTTACCCCGACTCCCCTAATCGGCGGAATTTCGCCTTTAACTTCGTTACTTTAACTCTAATCTTCCAAAATTTTGACATATCTCTATCTCCAATAATAAATATCATATTTATCCCTAAAACATGATATCTAAACTAACTTGGAAGATTAAAGATTAATCTAGCATTTCTACTATAACTACCGAAGGAACTACCAAAGCTTAAGACCGGGGAGAAGAACTTACCCAAAGACTTCGCTACCTCTTTTCCGAGCTCCTCCTTGCTCTCACTTCTCTCTAACCTCTCTCTAGGATTCCTTTGTGAATTGGTGAGGAATGAAGTGAAGAGGGGTTGGCTATTTATAGAGAATTTCCATGGATCTCAACCCTTAGATCAACTTTTGCATCAACGGTTAAGAAGACGAAGATGTGGCTTCTTGCAAACCACACACTCTCCTCTCTTCTCTACCACAAATTTGCCCCCCACATGTCAGCCCATGTCACTAACATGATGTCATCCATGTTTGTATGAACTTCTACCGATAAAGTCCCCCGTTCGGTGTTCTAATCGCGTAATCCTAGAAAATCTCAAAAATTCGGGAACACTGACCTTGAAGTTCTATTCTTCCTCTTTGGAAATATCTGAGTTAACTAAGTTTTTGATCCCATTAAGGGTATTCCGTTGTCCGTTGAACATTTTCGACGAGCCATTTGTCGATTCTGTAAATTACTTCGGGTAATGCTAATTTCGGGACAAAAATCCATCGATTCATAATATGTCCAGTTGTTTTCTACTTAGTTCAAGGATTTCAAGTTATGATTTATTTTCCATTGGTTCTCACTTTTTCTTATCTGCCCTTTGTTTACAAAATATCTTTTCATCGATCCCTTATTCGCCCCCATGGGATTACGGAAATGACTTCCGCTAACACCGACTTGGACAAAAATTCACTTGTTTGTAATATGTCGACCTAAGAAACTTAGTTCATGGTTTTCTAGATAGGATTTAATTTCTATCGGTTCTCATTTATCCAACTGGTTCTTCCACAAATATCTTAATTATATTATTATTTAATTAACAAAATATCATGATATTATTTTTGAAAAACCCACAACCCTTTTCACACTCAAATTTTGGTTTTTCTCTTCCCTTTATTATTATTATTTTTTCTTTAATTTATCTAAATTAGCTAGAAGCTTAATTAGAGCCTTAATCCCATGATTAGCAATCTTTTAGGATTTAGGGTTTTCATGTTCTTAATCTCACCAATTTTTCTTAATCTTTTCTAATTGATTAGCAAGCACACTTTATGCTAATATTAGCCATAAACACTCCATTAAAGGATTTTCCATAATCTATCTTAAATATTCTCTTGTTAAGGCTTAAACAATTAGCCATTAATTACTTAACTAATCACTTTCTAATTGTTGATAATTTTCTTAATTAGGATTAATCATTTTCTCACAACTATTTCATTGACATTGGTATTTTATGTCCCACATATCATATTAAAAATCATGGGGCAACTTATGCTCCCAAAATTATATTTAATTTTGCCCAAAAAAATTAGAGACAACGTACTTTCTAATTTTAGTAAATACTTTATTGCCTCTTGGGATTTACCATAATATTTTCAGGGCATTTCATGGCCCATAATTGCTTTAGGGATTTTGACACTTTAATCCTTCTAATTTCATTAGAAATTTTCCTAGACAATAGAATAAGTATCCTACAAGGTTTTAAAACCACATATTCACCTATTTCCAAATAGGTATTATTTGCTAAAATATAATATTCGAGATAGATAATTATCCGGGTATTACGATCGGCAAGTTGATCGCCAGACCAACGGGTAGAAGACGAATCAGCTTGGCTTGAAGCTTTTCCCTTACCAAATGACAATCTAGCTCAATATGCTTGGTCCTTTCATGAAAGGTTGGATTGGCAGCAATTTTAATGGCTGATTGATTGTCACAGTATAGTAAGGCAGGAGCAACATGAGAAATGTGAAAATCATGTAACAAATATATAAGCCATTGTATTTCACAAGTTGTAGATGATAAAGCTCGATATTCTCCGCCTCGAAGAAGATTTGGAAACAAGGCCTGCTTCTTGGCTTTCCATGAAATTAAGGAAGAACCAAGAAAAATGGCAAAACCAGTAACTGAGCGACGAGTATCTAAACAACCAGCCCAATCAGAATCACTGAAATTTCTTAATTGTAAATCAGAGGAAGCAAAGAAGAAAATACCAGATGAGCCAATCTTTATTAATAGTCATTATTAGTCATTATGGGCCAATCTTCATTAATAATCATTATTAGTCATTATGAGCCATTACTATTGAGGCTCTCTTATCTTGTATATATATGTAATGTTTGTATATGAATATACACACAACATTCTTTCCATTTGCCAAGTTACATGGTACCGAGCTCGGTTGTGTCCTATTTGAATTTTTTTTCTCTACACATTTTTTTTAGGTTTAACCTCTCTTCTCCACCTACCATGGCGTCCAACTCCGACGTTGATGCTTCCTCTGCCACAGATAAATCACCTTCTACTGCTTCTCTACCAGCCCAATCAAAATAACTAATCTATTAATGAAGATTGGCTCATAATGACTAATAATGACTATTAATGAATATTCCTAATTCCTACAAATCAGGGATTCCTATAAATCAAAATACAATTTGCTATGTAATCCTTATCACAGTAGTCCAACGGACCAATCTACTTCAAAACCTGAACCAGCAATCCAAGCATTTAAACTTGACCATGGATCATTCACATGTAAAAACATGCAATTCTCAGAGGCCCTGGGGTATAAGGATATCACTTTTATCATTTCAAGAATATCTTCTTCACTTGAACAAGCAAATTCCTTTGTAATCTTGACAGTGCTCAGAACTCGTGCATTATTCAATATGAATGTCATAAATGCAACATCATCGTCTGACCGAAAAGCACCAAAAGTGAACTCCTTCAGGTGTGATGAAAGACACAGAGGAACATTAAGAATTGGCTCAGGAGGGGCCCTAGAAAAAGGCTGACCAGTGACCACAAAACTATAGTTAGAGAACTAATAAACTGAAGAAAAATTATTTCATACACAAGTCAAGATAATATCTACAAACCGGCAAAATTACAAGATTTTGAAGCTTAGGAAAATTTCGGAGGCAATTCACTATCGCAGTCCAGCCATCACCAACACACTGCAGGTGTGTCAAATGTTGGAATATTATCAGCATCAGGCGACCACATAGCATGCTTGCCACCGGGTGACCATATTTCCTGCATGAGGAAAGACCAACATACAGCCAAAAAAACAACAGTGTATGAAATATTTGAAAGAAAAATGAAACGATTTACGTATACAATGTCATTCATACCTGTAACCTTAGAAATGTAATATTAGACAAAGCTTTCACAGGCACTAGAGAGGGGGGAACATCAGCTGCGATCAAATGGTTAGGCTTTTTAATCTCTTGCATCGGACCATAATTGTTCTTGCCCAAATTTGTCAGCACCAGCATTTCAAGAAGTGCACATCCAGACAACAGCATTGGCAAGAAGTTTATATCTGGAAGTCTAACCATCTCTAGATGTAGAACTTTAAGAGAAGGCAAATTCACAGTAGAAAGGGTACTAAGGTTACCCCTTTGAATTTTAAAACCTTAATGGTACTCAAATTTAAAATACTAGAGGGCTACTTAGAGTTAATAAATCTAGGTGAAAGCCATATTTTAGAGTTAACAAATCTAGGTGAAAGCCATATCTCAAGATGCTCAACTTTACTTTTGATTAATGCATCAATCCAATTGTTAATCTTATCATTTGGCATGTTGTAAATCCGACAATTGAGACCAAAGTTTTTGAGAAATTCCAAATCTCCTGAAATGAGGACAAAATCAACAAACTGGATGAAAGCTTCACGACCAGAAAAATATGTATCATGAATGACAAGAGTGGAAAAAGAGTGCCCAAGTGGCCTCCATCTCTTGGACAAGAAGCTTGCAGCAACAGCCCACTTGGTTGGAAGAAAAGACAGAATATGAAGAAGCAACGAGTCTGGTAAGCTACTGAGCCTGTCACACATTATTAATTGGCTTCCACTTCAATGGCTATCCTACATTGATCATTGAACAATGTTAAGCTAATCTGCAAGGGAGAAACGATGAAAACAAACATAGTTAAACTTGATCTGTGGAGAAAATAATCAAACACCAAGTAATAAATTTTACTGTGCACTTGAAGCTATTTGGAAAACATATGCAGAACAGTTCTTCATAGCACGCTATGGAAAATGATGGATATGCCTGAAGATTGGACAAAATTATTCATTAAACAGTTAAGAGTAGTGATTTAAGCATTTTGTTTAACTGACTTAGAATGAAACGGTAAGCACACTCTGGACCCAATCATTGCATCCCTAAGCTTTGTATCCTTCTTTATGCCTTTTATGCAGACATCAAGCTCCTCATTCTCAACAGCTAACTCCCTACTTTATATTGTACCACATACAAATACGTTTGTTTGCCTCTGGTTCTCTCTTAATCACTCTCTGCCTCTTTGATTCCCTTCTTTTCGTCTCTCGGGCGCTGACATAAAACCGTATAACCGAATTTTGAAATAATCCCACCCAAAACGTGAATAGGTAGTTGAAATTTTACTTTCTACCTCTTCTTGTGAGCTTGAGACTTGAGAGGAATTTGTTTTGAGATTGAAAATATAGCAATTCATTGCATTTTTTTATTTATTTGAATTATGTATAATTTGTGAGGAGGATGAATATTTCATATCCGTCGGAATTAATATTCTTAAATATTACTTTCAAAATTAAATACGAATATTTTTTTAATATATTTTTAAGAAAAATGGTTGAAAAATCCTCCATTTTAAAATATCTTCCTCAAAGATATAAAAGATCTCTATCCTTGCATAAATATTTTATTTCACACATAATTAAATATTAATTGCACAGTTAATCATAGAATATACACAGATCCTTAAACAAATTGCAGCTACCTTTTAATATATGAATTATTAATTCTATAAAAATAATTAATTTAGGAGAAAGGCTGTAGAATCTTAACTCATCAAAAACATTTTCCTCTCCAAATCCCTCATACCAAATAGCCTCAAAAAAGAATGAGCAGGAGATGAAAATGGATGAATTTCTTTTCCTTTTGAAGTCTTCATCGTAACAACGGTTCTCCTAATACCAGTTACTTACCCAAAACAGTTATTAATCACCCTACTATTGTAGAATAGAGGTAGTGTGATACAAATGTCTACCATAGTAAAATGAATTTTAACCCAACTTTCAAATACTATGATATTATTATTATTATTATTATTTTTTAAACAAAACTAACCATTGTAAAAAAATTGTTCAACTAACTATTTGAAAATATCACCATTGTTATAAGCAGTTTGTAACCCAAATAGAAGTCAACTATCGTAAGACTCGTGCTTGCACATCGAAAACATCTATCATGGTTATAAATGATTAAAACTATGTAAAATATTTATCTATGATAGAAAAAAGTGAAAGTAAGCCTTAAACCTATCATAGATAATAAAACCTTTTTAGGTTGATCGCATACTAATCCATATTGAAAAATTGGTACAATCCACCTAACATGGTTATCAACACAACACCACATATATCGCACCAATTTCAAACATCATTTGGGTCTTAGAGTTTATCAAAACATTGAATGTAATATTCAACCACAAGCTTGAAAATAAACTCAAGTTTAAATAATACTCTTTCTCAAAAACACTTCATAAAACTTCAAAAGTCGACTAGTCAAATAGTAGATCCACTAAAACACATGCATAATTCTAGAGGTTCCCGGGCTTCTACCAGCACTGAAAACAGTAACAGTTTAATTAAAAGTAAAGTATCACATCACTGTATGTAAAGTGAGCTCAACTTTGGCAATATACATCTATTCATTAATTATATAATAAAAGAGAGAGGTTTTGAAAAGATTAGCATAGTAATCAAGCCTCTAGAGCCTTCCCAATCGCACCACTACAGAAAACTATCATCTGAAGATGTTAAGAGCCACGAGGTGAGATAAAAACCTCAATGATAAAAGTTTCAACTTGCCATACATATTAAAATATGTTTGTGAGGTGTTAAGTGAAACATATATAAATTATATTTACAATCCAATATTCATGAGTTTATCTTTTAAAAATAACTTTCTTGCACAAAAACTGATCATTTGAGTCTATCCTAATGAAGGAATTGACACACAAGCCAAGGAGGCCTAATCCCTTCTCTATGGAAACACTCAAGAGTCATGAAGAACTATCCCTTACCCTAGGGACAAAATGGATCCACAAGGTCTCTATCCCTTCTAAGAGGGACAAAAGAGTAAACCACATGTGCACAAATGGGTCGCCTTACCACATAATAGTACTATGTGTACTCTCTCATTCATTCAAGATTTCAATCCACATCAAAATAAAACTTATGGATTATCTCATGGTTACGTATAGTCATGCTCTTGCAAAACAACAATCAAGGTAAAACCTTTTTTTTTCCCTACACATCACATTTTCTTTTCAAATTCACAAGTCCCACAACACAAATTTAAGTGTGTATATACATCAAACTCATACTAAATGTCGTTTTATCGCATCTCATTAACTCATGTTACAAAATCTCTTACAAACAACATATTAGCACATATAACAAGTAAAAAGTGGTTACATTTCATCGAGTAAGGAGAATTTATAGACCAATTAGTACCCACATTTAGTACTTTGAGTCTCAAACATTATTACCTCTAGTAGAATGGCACATGTGATTATCAAAAAAGAATTATAACTCAATTTTTCAACTCTGACCCCAAAAAGAAAAACTCATTTAAACAAGGGGAAAAATATAAAAAAAAATACCACTAAACTTGGTATAAGGCAAATAGGTATGTTGAATTTCAATAAATCTAAAGGGACTATTTGAAATGTTGCAAAATTTGAGAAATTACCTGACTACCCTTAGTTGTTTTAATAAGAAAAATCCTAAACCCCTTTGCAGTCGTCGACCGCCTAGTTTGAGAAATTACTTGACTGCCCCTAGTTTTTTGAATTTCTCGGTCTAAAGTTGTTAATATAGATATTTGAGTTGTTAATAGCGATATTTGAGTTGTTAATAGGACATTTGTTGAATATTTCCTAATAACTTTCATCAAAGCTCTAGCGGCTTTTTTTTTTTTTTTTTTTTTTGCCAAAGTTGTGAATATAGATACTTGAGTTATTAATAGCGATATAAAAGTTGTAAATGAAGTATTTATTGAATATTCAAAAAATACTTCATTACAACTTTAGTATCGCTATTAACAACTTAGGTATTCATATTGACAACTTTTGCTTGAGATATATTTAAAAAAAAAAAAAAAATATTAGGTCTCCATTTACAACTTTATATCGTTGTTAACAACTTAAGTATCTATATTAAAAACTTTTACTTGAAATGTTGCAAAATTTGAGAAAATACCTAACTACTCCTAGTTTTTTTAATAAAAAAAATCCTAAACCCCCTTGACTAGCGGCAATGACCGTCACCAAAGCTCCTATGACCTTGCCAACGATCAAAGCTCCAGATGCCTATATATATATATATATATATATTAAATTTCTCAAGCAAAATTTGGTAATATAGATACTCGAGTTGTTAATAGCGATATTAAAGTCGTAAACAATGGCCTAATATATATATATATATTTTAAATTTCTTAGTCAAAAGTCGTAAATATTGATACTTCGGTTGTTAATAACGATACTAAAGTTGTAAACACAAGTATTTCTTGAATATTTCCTAATAACTTTTACCAAAGCTCAAGCGGTTAATATCTTTTATTTTTAATTACTCAATCTAAAATTATTAATATAGATACCTGAGTTGTTAATAGCGATATTAATGTTGTAAATAGGACATTTGTTGAATATTTGCTAATAATTTTCATGGGAGCTCTGGCAGCTAATGTTTTTTGGGCCAAGCTTGTGAATATAGATACTTGAGTTCTTAATAGTGATATAAAAGTTGTAAACGAGGTATTTAGTGAATATTCAAACAATACCTCGTCTACAACTTTAATATTGCTATTAACAACTCAGTATCTATATTGACAACTTTTGCTTGAGAAATTTAAAAATATATATATATTAGGCTGCCTTTTCAAAGTTAGTATCGCTATTAACAACTCAAATGTCTATATTGAAAACTTTTACTTAAGAAATTAAAACAATATATTAGGCCGCTGGAGCTCTGGTCGCTGGCAAGGTCATCAGAGTTTCAATGATTTCGCCGCCGCCGATCACCGACGCAAAGCTCGGTGTCAAAGATCGGCAAGGGGGTTTATGATTTTTTTTTATTTAACAAAAACTAAGAATACTTAGTTAATTTCTCAAATTTGCAACATTTAAAAATTTCAAATAAGTCCCTTGGAAATTATTAAAATTCAATATTTTTTTTTGTCTTCTACCAATTTTCATGGTATTTTTATGTATTTTTCCCTTTAAACAATTTAATTTTCCATGTTGAATAAGAAAAGTGTTGAAAAATAACTAAGTAGTTCACTAAAGGATATTATATGATCTAAAACGACTTTATGCACAAAAGAGAAGTAAGCCACAAATTGAACAAAAAGAAGTACTCAGGATTGACCTTGCACCGAACATCAAAGATAGGACTGTCACACATATGCGTGGCTTCTCTATAAAAAAGAAGAAGGGAATAATGTAACTTAGTACATAAAAAGCAAGAAATAGAATAACTAGTTCATTAATCAATATAGCACATCAAACAAGGCTATGCTTTTTGCTTATTTAAAGTGCTAAGATCATGCAAGCAAGTCCATTGAGACTTTGAGAATTTATATAAAACATTCTATAAAATAATAAAATGACTTAAATAAAATAAGGATAAAGTTGTCCATATGAAAATATTTTGCCTCCCCTCCCCTCATCAACCAAACAAGGTAATATTAAAATCACTCCCCTCCTTCTATTAAGACCCCTCCCCTCCCCTTAGTTGAACCAAGTAGACCCTTAGTTGCCTATAAACAACTCCTATTTATTTGCAAACTAATTATAAAATTATGGACCATCTCTTCTGCACTTGCCTCTATATACATGCTATTTGATTTGGTGCGATATCTCTCCATTTTGCTGATATGTTTTTAGAAGGCACTCATGCCTAGCTTGTTAAAACGCTGCATCATCTATTTTTCTACAATTAACAATGTTAAAGGAAATTATTATCTCACCAAACATAATCTAGATGGGTGAAACGACAATATTTTTATCTTTTTTTTTTTCCAATTGCATCTCTTTCCTTACCTCAACATTTTTTACATCTTTGAACCCCCATCAAACATCACATACATTAAGAATTTATTCAAGGATGTCCTATCTTTTTTTTTTTTTTTTTTTTTTTTGAAAAAAAAAAAGAAAAGGAAAAAATGGTATATTAAAAATTATAAACTTACATTGTTGAAGGGATTGGGGGATTATTATTTTTTTTTTTTTTGGGTGGGATACCTTCAAACCTATTAAAAACAATATAATCAATCATTTTACAAGATACGTGGTTAAATGGCCTTAATAAAGATTTGATATATGATTTAGTGACCTCTTTGGATGAATCATCAAAAAATAAAATTAATCGTATATCGGTGAACATATAATATATTCAAAGCACACGTCTCTTATCCATTCTAATTTCAATGGCAACTTTGATAATGATGTTAATTCATTGCTTTGAATTTTCCCCCAATTACCTTATAAAATTCACGTTTCATTAATTCCAGTTCCTTGGACATTGTTATACAACTTTTAGTTGTATAACTTTTTTCATTTTATATGATTGACTTTTTACAAAAAATACAAGTTCAACGCAAATATATATGACAAAAGTTGAAACCACAATTTAATAATCCAAGAAAACACTGAATGGCAACCTAAGAGTGCACAAGTTCATAACAATCTAATGTGTAGCAAAAACATGTCATGCAGCAGCTTTTGTTTTTGCTACACATTATTTTTTTTTTTTTTTTTTTTTGACAAAAATAAAATAAAATAATGTGTAGCAAAAAAAAAAGCTGCTGCATGACATTTTTTAGTAGTCAAACAACAAATCTTCATCAAAGCTCGAACCAGGGATCCCAATCCTCTGTACTTAAACACACATCTACATCACATAAAAACCAGCAATTCTCAGAGGCCCTGGGGTATAATGATAATACTTTTACCATTTCAAGGATCTCCTTTTTAGATAAACGATTCGTCAACCCACTTGAAATCTTGATAGTCCTCGGAACTCATGCATTATTCAATACAAATTTCAAAAATTCTTCATTTTCTTCGGAGATCCAGCTGAAACCACCAAAAGTGAACTCCAAGAGGTGTGTGATGTAAGACAAGGATGAACATGAAGTATAGGTTGAGGAGGAGACGAAGAAAAAAGCTGATCACATACAAATATGGTTAGAGAACAATTGAAGAACAACTATTTCACACACAAATCAAGATAAAATCTTCAAACCTGATAAACCTCAAGATTTTGAAGCTTAGGGAAATTATGGAGACAGTTCACTTGCTTGGTCCACTCAGCAGCATAACATTCCAGGCGTGTCAAATTGTCAAATGTTGGCACATTATCAGCATCAGGCAACCATAAAGGAGAGGAACTGGCACCAGGTGACCACCACATTGTCTGCATGAGGAAGGACCAGCATAGACCCAAAAAAGATTATGAATGAAGTCTTTGAAAGAAAATGAAACAATGTATGCATACATTGTCATTCGTACCCCTAAGTTTAGAAATGTGACATTAGACAAAGCTTTCAAAGGCACTAGATTGGACGGAACAGCGACTGTGACAAAATGGTTAAGGTTTAATTTCCAATCTCATGCATCGGACCATCATTGTTCATCGCCAAATTAGTCAGCACTAAAATAAGTGCACATCCATAAAGCTGCATTGCTAGGCAGTTTAGGTCTCGAAGTCTAACCATGCTAATATGTAGAACTTTAAGGGAAGACAAATTCACACCAGAAAGGTTACTAAAGGTTAGGAACTTGAATTTTAAAACCCTAATGGTACTACAGTTGAAAACACTAGAGGGAAACTTTGTGACATCCCAAAATTTGGAAATAGAGAATTAAAAATATGATTTGGGATTATTGTGGAAAATTTAGCCTTAATAGATTTTAAATTTGTATTTGGAATTAAAGGCTTATTTTTCCATAAATTATGGACAAATAGTTGGGAATAAATTTTGGCTTAAATATTTTAGAGATAATATTTTGTGGCCTAAAGAAATTAATTGAGAAGGAAAAATACTTAAATGGAATTAAGGATTAATTTTGATTTCCTAACTAATGTTTGCAATTTAATTATTAAGAGACTATATTGCAAACAAAAACCTTGTAAGAAATCAAGTGGAATATTTTGTGGAGTGGACCCCAAATAAACATGAAAGCACAACAACCATTTTTGCAAAGACACATCACCCTCTCTTTTCTTAAAATGCTGCCCCGTCCCACCACATGTACCAATTAACCACTTAATATCCCTCATCTACTAACCAATTGGCCAATCACATCAATTCTCCACTTTACCAATTAAACACCTGGCCAAATAAACCTCCCCTCCCCTTAATTATTCAATCCCATTCTCACCTCATTTCAGCCAAGACACGAATCAGAAGGGAGAGGGAGAGAAACCGAGAGGTGAGATGGTGAAGAAAGGGAGAAGACCGAAGAGCTTGAATGAGGTACCATTTAGACATGCAAGCTTGATCTTGGACAAAGGTAAGTCTCTAATCGTCCTTTTATTCTCTGCATATCTTTTGGAGTGCTGGATTGGGAGTTGAGTGTATTGGGTAGCTGAAGTTCAAAGTTAAACCAAGAGAAAGAAGCAATTAGATCAATTAATGAAAGATTGGAGCAGGATAGAGCTTTAGTTGATGTATTGCACCGTTGCATGCATATGATTTACTTTGGATTGTTATTTTCAAATCTGATGGTAGTTGTTTCTGGTTGTGAGGTTTTGAGTCCTATATTAGAGAAGGAAATGAACATTTATAAAATGGTATGTATGGGGATCGAGGGATGGTATGTCGGTTGTTCTGATTATGTTAGGAATTGTTTGGGATATTGAAGTTTGGTTCCAGAGGTGTGGCTGTTCGGATGCTAGCTCCAAGAAAGGAGAAATATGTGTTTTAAGTAATGGAAATCATGTGTTGAAAATATATTTAAGGTTGAGGGATGGAATTAGTTCATGCATGTCAACTTTAGAGTCTTATTTAGTTTCTGTGTAGCTGCTATTAATACATCGAAACAGAGCACTACTAATATAAGGTTTGAAGTTTATGTTCTGCTAAGAGTTTAATCGAACCAAGCCATGTTGTGTCAAGTTTATGTTGGTCCCTCATGCTGTCCACATTCTGAAAAATGAGAGTATTATGGAATCAGAACAGAAATTTTAAGAGTGGTAAAAACAGATTAATTGACCTCTTTTGACCATGAAATCTTGTGAACATATAGTACTCTCCTTAAGGTTTAATATGAGCTTTGGATCACCTAAATCGGAGGTTTATAACTTCAGTTATGATTTTTAGAAGTTGAGCTATAAATCAGGAAAATTTCTGGTTTGTTTCTGGACAGAAAAATGGCGTTGCATTTTGGCCCTAGTAAACAAAATCAAACAAATGTGAAATTTTCCATATCAATAGTAGACACATAGAGGTTTAAATTGATAGGTAATTCGTCGAATTCCAATAAGTATTGAAGGAGTTACGGTTTCTCAAAGATTGGTCAGAAAATCTGAAAATTTATGGACATTGTTTATGTTTTTGAAATTTGGGAATTTTTCTCAGCCATGAATCAATTTGGTGACTTTAATTTATGAAAATAAACTTATCAAGGTTTAAGTAGGAATTGGAATCACTCCATTTGGAGTTACATCGGTCGAGTTATGAATTTTCCAAATTATTAGAAAAGATAAAGGCTGAATTTTTGATAAGTCTTGAAATAGCCACTCGAGTTGTGAATTGTGTGTAACCCTCAAAGTAAAGGTTCCTTTGGATATATTGAAGGGTTAAATGGTTGAGATGACATTTATTCCATAGCGAATACTATTTAATTAATAAGTCTCAATTGGTATACATCCCTAGTCATAAAGATACTAAAGGATAAGTATTTTGGGGTGGGTCTAAAGGAGCTAAATCTTGATTATGCTATTAAGATTGAATTTTAGTGACCCATCTTTATATGTAAATCTTAATTATAGGACCTGAGAATCGGCCGTGCCTGAAGGATAAGCGTAGTAATAAGAATCTGGTGGAAGGGGTTTTGTCGGTAAGATCAACAGGTAGTAACTCTAATCTCACATTCTTTGCATAGCTATATATGTTTGTGTATGTCATATTTGTATGTCCTGCCTGTATGGCCAGCACCACTCATGGCTCGATTAAAGTTCTCCCTCATTGCCCTACTATTCATAAGAGAGACTTTTTTATGAACGCCCGGTCCGTTGAACGCTCCCGATACGATATCTGAATGTTCTCATTACCTTACAGGTTGTTACGAAAGGCATCCAATGCATGTAGTCTGAGTTTAGCTTAATTCCTGTATTCTTTCATCAACCTTGGCCGGTTCATATTAGAATGCTTCTCAGGCAATTCTTCCTCTCGAATCAAAGATCAACGAGCCAATCTCCTTCTTCATCTACGCTAATCGATTGAGTTGATTGATTAGCCTGAACAGGAGATCATGTCTTATCTTAGTGATAAAAGCCGTTATGCTTGATGAGGATTTCTCCCCTTATCTGACTGGTGGGGCCAACTTCTCGGTGGCTAGGCAGAGCTAGTGCATTCATTATTTTTGGTATTGAATTGCCAAAATGAATTTCCTTGTGCCAAGTTATTTGAAATTCTTTGAAGGAACACTTGTATTACAAGCTGTATATTGAATGTAATACTTGAATTTGAATTTGAATGCTTTATATGCTGTGTGAACTACTTTGTTTGGTTGATATATATTGCATATGTTAGAATTTGAGATTAACCTGTTACTCTGAGATTCATTCATTTGAATCTCAGAGCCTTCCATAAATCCAGGACGTGGGCAGACTAGTAGGCAAGGAGGAAGAGGCAGGGCGTAGATATTGATTGATCTTTTGTATATGAATAATTTTATTCCTTATGACTTAGATATTATTTTGAGAAAGCCGTATGTGGCTATTGGGATGTATATATTTAATTAGATACACATGATTACGTAGAAGTAGTCAAGATATATATATATATATATATATGCTGCTAACGCTTGCTGCAGGGATGGGCATGTATATAACAAGCCCAAATCGTGGTGAATGATTTAGTAGAGCACTAGGTTAATTGGAGAAATAAGGAAATACTCTGATAAAACTTGATAAGGTTTTAAGTATGATGCAATTTTAATGATAAGTTTGAACCACTGATAAAATGTTTTCGAATGTGTTAAATATTTCAGAAAAGGTCATTTGAACTATATTATTATTTTGAAATTTTTCTCTAAAGAAGGGCTCTCTTTATAAGAACCAAGCCTAGCACAGTGGTTTAAATTTCTGTTAAAACTTACATCTTTGCATGATAGGTGAAGATGCCACTCTGTTCTGGGTTCAAAACAGTTGGGTGTTACAAACTTATTGTTAAATCTACCTGGAAACCATATCTCAAGATGCTCAACTTTACTATTGATTAATGCATCAATACAAATGTTAATCTTATTTGCAAACTAATTATAAAATTATGGACCATCTCTTCTGCTGTTCTGCAGTTGCTGTTATGCACAACATGCTATTTGATTTGGTGCGATATCTCTCCATTCTGCTGATATTTTTTTAGAAGGCATTCATGACTAGCTTGTTAAAACGTTGCATCATCTATTTTTCTGCAATTAACAAACAAACATCATCTAGATGGGTCGAACGACAATATTTTGATCCTTTTTTTATGGGTTAGGAGCAATTTGGCCAAAGATGTAATGCCCTAATTTTCATAATTCATGTAAATAGTATTTTGGTAAATAAATTAGCAAAATACAAAGGTGAATATGTGTCTCAAAGGAATATAATTTATTGATTATATTTTTGTTCAAATTTCACTTTGGAATTAATTAACCAATGGTTGATTAATGAGACCACATATTAGGAGCTATAACATGTGACATAAAATCACATGAAATAATAACTATTTTATATGCTCATAAAACAAGAAAAGGGAATAGGGAAATACTTAGTTTAATTGTTATCTATTAACAATTATCCTTAACAAAATAAGCTTGCACTAATTGAGATTAGTTACATAATTCTTCAAGATGATTAGAGGAAAATTAGGATCATCAAAAGAGGGCTCATTATATTTGAAAATACTTAAGCCAAAGAGAATGAATAATACTTGTCTAAATAAACACTAATTACCATGTCAGCGCCTTAGTAGCGCAGTGGCATGGGAGCTTGGCTCCCCTCCCCCATGTCCAGGGTTTGAACCCTGCCCCCTCCCCCACTATGTGTATAAAAAAAAACACTAATTACCATGGTTAAGCTAACAAATTAATTATGCAATGGCACTTGTAATTAGTGGGCATATAAACACTTGATTAGGGAGTTAATTAAGCTTCTTAATCAGCCCCAAAATTTCTCAAAAATGTACAACTGATTGTGAAGGAAGAAAAGAGATGATTTATCATATAATCATACAAGCTTAGCTTTGAAAAGTCAAATTTGGAAACTAGCCAATTAGGTAATTGATCTATTAGTTATTTTGTTATATAAAAAGCATATTAAATGGCTCAATAAAGAGGTATGTCAACAGCTCGACGGAAGGGAAGAGATTGATTTTGAAAAAGTGTTTTTGAATCCAATGGTCTAAAGGAAAGATGAAGTATTGGATCTCTTTGTTAATTACCACTTTGTCCATGGCATTTTTCCTATAAATAGCCATGAGATCCTCCTCATTTCTTCACACCAAACTCATATCACAATGGTCGAGTTTAAGAGAAGAGGGAAATTCTTGGAGCAAAGAGAAGGTGTAAGAACTTCAAGGGTAAGTTCTCTAGTTCTTGAGTTTTAGCTTTTGGTTCTTAGAAAAATAGTAGTTTAATCTAGGAAATAATTAGGAAAATTTCCTTTCATGTTTGGAAGTCTCCATTGCTTTTAAAATTCAAAATGGAGTGGAAAACATGTTAGAGAATAAGTTTTGAAATCAATGGATCAAGATTGTGAAAATTGTAGAATTTCCAAGTTTTAAGCTTTCTACTGGCAGCAAAATTGATGCTATTATTTTATGTAACAAATGAAGTCATTAAATCATGAAATTTTACAGGCATAAATTAGAAATATAGGGTTTTCTAAATATAAAAAATATGAAGCATTTTGAGTTCTACACAAGGAGTAATATATTTTTGAAGTTGAGCCATTTTTCTGGGATTAAAACTGGACAGCGTTGAGAAAATATTAAAATGGGAATGATTCTTGATGTTATAACTTCTTGGAATATTTTTCCTTGAAAATAGACATGTCAAGTGTCATGATAAATTTTGAATCACTCAAAAACTATGTTTGTAGAATTAATTATGATTTTTCAAAGTTGTTGAAAAATCTGCCTAGAAAATCCAGCATTTCGTTTTTAAGCAAAAGTAAGGGTAAAAATAGAAATAATAAATATACCAAGGGTAGAAAGGTAAATTAAATCTTTAGGATATTATTATAAGAAATATCCAGTTAAGCTTCCAATCTGAATGATCCCAATTTCCAATTTTTCCCTTAGTATCCAGTTAATCTTCCGAGAAAAAAGGACTTATCTAAAAATATTCATATTTGGAGTTCTAGGTGTTTAATTTAGGTGGTTCAAAATTCTATGAACTCCTTATTAAGTATTAAGTATAGCGTTTGGGAAAATTAGTTCCAGCACTTAATCCCTCGCCATTCATTCCCAATTTCCAAAAACGTCTAGACTGTCCAGATTGGTTTCTAGAACTCAGGGTCATTTTGTATAATTTATTTCTCTCTGACCAGAGCTTAGAAAAATACAAAGTACCCACCCTTTTAAAGATATACATGTCCTCTATCTTTTGGAATAGTTTCATAATTGTTGAAGAACATTTACCCAATGAAACCATACTCACAAGCTTACTTATTTCAATGCCTCAAAACTGATAGATTTGACTCTTCTTTGAGCTCGTTATTTTATGTGTAAAAACATCTTTACAAATTCATTAAAAATCTTATGCCTGCAAAAATATTCTTAAGGAACACGATGGTGGACTCATATTTTCCAGATTCCAACGTTTTCTTTAAGTTTACCACAAATTTCTAGATTAGGGTTTCAAACTTTAAGTTTCAAAATCTCAAGAAAAAGATTGAGATTCTTACCACCAATGCTTGTTCTTGAGCTTGTGAGCACCTTCACTTCTTCAAACCCTTTAATTTGACCTTAAATCCACATGCATGTGAGTTTACAATCATTCAAAGTGACATTCATGACAAGAACATTTAAGATACCAAGCTAGAGTTCAAGTTCCTTACCTTGAACTTCTTATGGTTCTTCTTCTTCCTTCCTTCTTGTTGTGGCTCTTTTTTGAGTGAGATGATGATGGTAACCATGGAAGAGGAGGATTATTGACTATTTGAGGGAGAGGGGTTCACAATGGAGTTGAGAGGGAGGAGGTCCGGTTGAAGTTGGAAGAGAGGGATGGTTGGGTGTTTGAAGTGAAGAGGAAGAGAGGAAATGTTTGAAGTTGGGGGAGGGGGGATGACGGAAAAAAATGAGAGGAAAGGGAGTATAGGATAGATTTTTAGTGTTAAAGTATGTGAGGTGTCATTGTGTGTGCATGACATGTGTCTTTGTGCGTGTGTGTGTGTGTGTTGGCTTGTGGATATGGCTCCATATGTCCTTGGTATGTGTGTATGTTGTCTTATCGCACGATTTTCGAGAAACTAGCATATGTGTAATTTTTCGGTGTTCATGTTCACGGTTTGTGTATTGTGTGTTTAGGTTTTTTTGTTGTCTCAGTTTGCGTGTGTGTATGTTGTCTTATCGCACGATTTTCGAGAAACTAGCATATGTGTAATTTTTCGGTGTTCATGTTCACGGTTTGTGTATTGTGTGTTCGGGTTTTTTTGTTGTCTCAGTTTGTGTGTTTGCCTGGTTTATGCGGCGTACTCGGAATTCTTACTCAAATTTTACTTGGGATTGCAACACGAATATCGAGACTCGACAAACGATGCCACATGTCAGTGTTTTCTCAAAAACGCAGGGAATACCTGACTACCTTGGAAATGTCGTATACTAACTTATATTGGCCTATTTTCGCTCAACTGATTATCCTATACCTCAGGACATAGTTGGGTGACTCCTTTTCCACCCAGATTAACATCGTAAAGGTGCTCAGTGCCCCCTTTTCACTGACACTTTAATTCCATGGCTTATACATACTATGTCCACTGACTCGTATAGCCGAATTACTTGGTCCCTGAGAGGCTTCCTATCTTTCGACATTCTTAGGACTCTTCCCGAATTGGGCTTAGTCGTTTACCTATTTTAGACTTATTTTCAATTCTCAGGGCTTAAAATTCAGGATGTTACACTTCTCTTGATCATTCTCTACAATTTAAAGTGGAGTAAACTACATTAAACATAGTAGTTAGTCAATCTAGGGATAAATATATTAAGCAAATGTTTTACTCTTAATATTTGGCATGTATATTTGACATCATCAAAACTAATTATATCTAATAGATATCACTTTTATCATTTCGAGACTCTCGTCACTTGAAAGAGTATGTTCACTTGTAATCTTGACAGTGCTCAGAACTCTTGCATTATTCAATATAAATTTCATAAATGCAACATGAGCTTCGTGTAACCTGAAGCCACCAAAAGTGAACTCCTTCAGGTGTGATAAAAGGCACGAAGGAATATTAAGTATTGGGTTCAGGAGGGGACCTAGAATAAAGCTGACCACACAAAAATATAGTTAGAGAACTAATAATTGAAGAAAAACTATTTCACAGACAAATCAAGATAAAATCTTCAAACCTTAAAAATTAGAAGATTCTGAAGTTTAGGGAAATTATGGAGAAAATGCAGTGGACAAGGAAAACATTCCAGGTGTGTAAAATTATTAAATGTTGGAATATTATCAGCATCAGGCAACCACATAGGATGCCTGGCACCGGGGTGACCATATTGACTGCCTGAGCAAATGAAACAATTTTGTTCCCCCTACTTATGAAAACAAATTTAGTGACATAAGCTTTAGTGCTCAGACAAAACAAACGGTGCTACAAAATTTTTTTATGTGTATACACATACTCATTTCCCATACAGAGACCAGCATTCGTTCAGTGATTTTGCAATGTAGAGCGACTAAAGTCAGATAACATATTTGAAAAAAACATGATAGAAGCAATAAAGAAGTTGTGTGCCTCATGAGCCTGAAATGGCTCGCAGAGACTCAGGCAAATCGTAAACAACTCCAAAATTTAGCCAAATTTGATACTAGTACAAGCATAGGACTGGCACAGGATAAATAAACTGAGCACAGAATAAATCTAAAATTACCATAAATCAAGAACACAACATTGGTATTCCATGTACTAATATGAGGCATCAGTCGTTGATATAAACATGAGGAAGTAAAAGAATGGAAATCGATGAAACTTCCTAAGAAAGAGTTTCGATTTTCTTCTCCGGTGCTCCCTTTATCACTCCCTGCCTCTCCGACTCTCTTCGTCTCTCGGGCGCTGTGTGGTAAAAACGTAAAACCTGATTTTAAAATAAGCCAGAGGAAAGGACTTTTTGTGAGCTTAGAACGACATTGTGTTCAGATTTATTCTATTTTTTTTAAAAAAAAAAAACTCACAATTCATTGCATTTTTTAATTATATATAATTTGTGAGAAAAATGAATACTCCGTACAATTGTGAATTAATATTTTAAAAAAAATATTACTCTAAAGATTAGATGTGAATCAAATATTTTTAATTAAATTATATTATTTGAATCACGATTGGGTTAACTCCGATTCAATTATATTTGGATTACTAAACCTTAATCGTTACCTTAAGCTTAAAATTGGTCAGATTTTCAGTACCTTGGTAATATTCCCTCCAATCTGGATTCATTTTTCGAAAGAACTGTTCAAGGAACAAATGATCCTTTTTTTTTGTTACCATTTGATTTCCAGACATACTCCTCTCGTTTATCATTATGTTTCATATTATATACTACATCTCTTCTCATGATTAAAAAAGCAATATTTAATCAAAATTTTCTTATTTTATTTGTGGAGTGATTTAGTAGTTATTATTATAATGTTAAATAATGGGTAATTTTGATTAAAAAAATTCATAATTTAACAAATTTTTACTTTTTCAAATAATTTGTGCATAACAATTAGGGAAAGAAATACGGCCACTTGACAAATTTTAACATATTAAAATATGCTAATGAGGCTTTTTTTTTTTTTTCTTTTTTTTGGGTCAAAAGCCAATGATGCTTTGGGTATCCTCAAGGCATATAGTGTTTACTGTTTAGACATCTTGCCACTGATGTATATATCACGCCTATTCAGTCAAAACTAAATTTAACATATTTCTATCATTAACAATAATAGTTAAAGACAAATATATGAAATAGAGGAGTAACATCAATATTAATATATTAATCAATTAAATTAATAATTTTTAAGAAAAATTGTTGAAAATTTCTGCATTCTAAAATTTATTGCTCAAAGGCACTTAAGAACACATATTTTTGAGCGAGTACAACTTTTCTTCACCTGCGTACAAATGTTTTCGGTTTTTCGTATAACTGAAGATTGGTTGCACATATCAAACAGCCCTTAAAAAGAATGAGTTAAAGATGCAAGTGGGTGATTTTTTTGTTTCCTTTCAAAGTCTTCCCAATGGTTCTCCTAGTATCAATTACTTACCGAAAAAAATTATAAATCACCCTATTTTTAAATGCTAACCACGGGGAAAAAAAGGAGCATAATTAACCATTTGAAAATGTCACCTTTTCATATAGAGTTCATAATCCAAATAGAAATTAACCATGATAGAAAAGAATTGAGGTTATACATTAAAAACATCTATCATGGTAAGGCTCAAATTTATTGAGATTCCCCCAAATGTCACCTCTTTCTTTAATGATGCACAGTAAAAACATCTATCAAGGGTAAGGGTGTAATGGTTGGTAGAGATTGAAGGTGAAAGGAGTTAGAAAAACATGCTATTTTCTTTTTATATATATATATATATATATACAGGCGCGGACCCACACTAGTGCCTATGGGGCCAAGTGCAGACATAAAATATTTTTAAAATATATATATAGTAAAGGACTTCCATTACAATTTGGTTGATTGGAGTGGTTGATAATTACTTTCTCCACCCACCCACACGTCGAGTGTTCGAACTAATATCCGGACCTCTCTGTTTTTTTTCCCCAAATTCATATTCTCACTTCGCACTCCTCACTCCTCACATCCGGTAGCCGTCGTCGAAATCAAGCAGCCGAGACCCCAAATCGTTCCGTCTCCACACTTGATCGAGCTCGCCGTTGGACGCCTTCCTTCGTTATCAGCTCTGAGTGGTTGTTCTCCGGAAATTCGAACCCTAGGGCTTCGTCTTCTCCCAATCCGGTAAGATTGACTTGTTCAATCAGGCTTTGAATCTAGGTTCCTCATTTTTCCTCTCTGTTTTCCCCCCAATTTCATTATTCTCACTTCTCACTCCTTACATCCGGCATCCGTCCTCCATTTTTATTAATGTGAGCAATGATTCATATGCTGTGATTGTATTGAGGTTTTATTAATGTGTTTAATTTAATTGCTTTTTGCAACTTGAAATTGAGGTACGCAAATGTTGAGTCATCTGATGCAGAGCGCTAAAATCAAACGGAGAAGATATACATATTCGTATCATTGAAATCAAATGTGGCCCTGATGAATTTCCCTTTAGCAAAAGTCAGGCCAAAGTATCTTCTCTTGGCGGGATGCATTGTGTGTGTGTGTGGGGTCTTGTTTTTTCTGCACAAGTTGCAATTTATCTGTACCAATGTTTTTCTTTTCATGGATTGTGATATTGTATCAGCATGGTTTTTGATACTGAAGAAAACAAGAATGTTGAGAAACAGTAGATATAAGAATGAAAACCAAATATATAAAGAAATTGGCATGTCTTTCATGCTATAAAGTTTAAAATCCCTGTTATAGCTGCATATCATTGAGCAGCCCCTAACAGAAGTATGGCTGCATATATTATAAAGGTTGATTATTCTGGAGTTGCTTATAATTTATTATGCTGCATCACTTTTCTATACTGTAGCTGGAGTCTCTACCTATTATTTGGTTCAAATTATGCATAATATACAAGATTTGTTTTTTTTTTCCACTTGGATATAACATTTGTTCTTATGTTGCTTCTACTGATTTATGAGAGGCTTCACCAGCTGTGACAAAGATTAGCAGAAGAGCCCGGGCTTCTTCATCCAGCAAGCCTGGCTCACAGAATACTAGACGAGGCTCTGAGAAGAAAAAGGTATGACTTTTTGATGTAATGCATGTGTAGTATTATCAGCTTCATTGCAGAAAAAATTGTTTGAAATATACTAAATACCTTACATCAATGCTGTCGCTGTCCCAGATTATGCCCCTGTCATTTCACAATTTATTGATTCTTTTGGCACTTCTTTATGTATTTGATGCATTGTCTTTTGGAACTTCTTTGTGGTATAAAATGCGAATAACTATTATTTATTCTTGTAAGCTGCTCATTTTCTAAGTAATATAGGTCTGCCTATGGTTCTCATTTTTGGCACACAAATAATGGAACATTTACGTTTATCTTTTGGCACTTCTTAAAGATAAGTTGCGCAATCGGATAAGTGATGATTGGTTTAACCCATGCATGTTAACTTATGTTGAACGTGATATATTTGATACGATTGATGATGAAGACATAATGCAATATTTTCAAGGAATAAAGAATCGAAGAATGCTTTTGTAATCGTTCTGATGTAAAGGTTAGTTGACTCTTGATTATTACTTTTCTATGTTAAATTCAAGTTTTCTTTTCTTTTATTGTTTATATTCTTTTGTTTTTAAATGTGTTTAAAACTTTCCGAAAAAAAAATTTCTGGGGGCGCTGCCCCCGAACCCCCAAATCCCACCACTGATTATGCACCCACAAACTTAGAATCCTGGGTGCACTTTGTATATATATATATATATATATAAGCTCTCATTTGTATGCTTGGGTTATATATTTTGATATTAAAGTTAAATATGTATGTACTTATATATTTTTTTCATGTAAATACCCTCCATACGGAGGAATCCTATGGCTATGGTGGTTTAAAGGTAAGTGACATATGTGGTGATGGCAGTAAACTAAATATTGTATGAGTGAAGATTATCCCCTAGTTTATAGAGGAAGTTATGTATTATGGATTTGTAATATGAATAGGTTGAGTTATGGTTCTGTGATTGCCTAAAATCAATGTAATTGATCTAGCTGGGTTATGAAATTTTGCAATATTACATTACACATTCAGATCTCTTAAACGAGTTATAGTTCATCATTTTTGGATGCGTAGGTAAAAAGATTTTATTTTTTAAAGATGACCCAGAAATATGATAAATGTTGTAAAAATATGCTTTTTTCTTTGATAAATTGGTGTTTTTGGACTAAAGGGAACATAAATGAACCCGAGTCTTATTTTTCTATCAAGGTTTTCCAAGAACAAACATTAGAGCTTTGAACCACTAATTTTGGAGCTAAAACAATTTATTTATGAATTTTCTAAGTTTAAGGAAAATTCTTGGGAAAATATCAGTGAGGTCCCAAAGAAGAGGAAAAATATAAATAAAAAAAAAAAAAATCTCAACCGCAAACTATAAAAAAAGTCACTCAACGTTTTTTTTTTTAAATATTAATTATGGAATTCAAATATTAAAAAAGTCCTGTTGTCAAAATGGTTTTTCCTGTTGTTAAAATGGTTTTCTTCTTGTATCAAAAAAAAAAAAAAGGTTTTTCTTGTTACAATTTCCCTATAAAAATATTGTTGTCAAAATGGTTTTTCCTGTTGCAATAAATTTTCCAAGTTTCTCAAATTTTACATGTTGGAGGAAAAACTCGGAAAAGTTTTGAATAGGAAAATTCATTTTAACAATATGAAAAATCATTTTGACAACAATATTTTCATAAGGAAATTTTAACAACAGAAAAACTCATTTTAACAACATAAAAAGCCATTTTGATAATGGGGCTTTTTTGATATTGGAATTCCATAATTAATATCAAAAAAGTCCCTGATAGGGTATTTAGGGTTGGGACTTTTTTGATATTATTTTCTCTTTCTTGGAACCTTACTAATATTTTCCCAAAATTCTTTATGAAGGTATACCTAATCTTTGTTCAAAAGATTTATGTTTTGAATTCTTCAAAAATAAAAGTACCTAGTGGGTCACATGTGATTCTTAAGTGGTTAAACAATTTTGATAAAATACCTTGTATTAAAATGTAATAGGACTTACAAGAGACATATCACATTTAGTATCCGATAACATCTTGAATATGATTTCCTTTAGTAGACGAATACATGTGCTTATAAAAATATATCATAAATTCCTATAAGCTTCGACTCAAGTTTTCAATTCTTAGCTCTAAAAGAAAAATTCATTCGGACGTTTTAAGTTTCAATGTTTAATACATTAAAGAATAGGGAAATAACTAAGCAGGTCAGTGGAGGTTATTATGATCTTGGATGACTTTATGCAAAAAAGATACGTAAGCCACAAATTGAACACAAAAGACAGTTAGGACCGACATTGGCCTAATCATCAAAATAGGGTTGCCAAAAAATAAAAAGGACATTACTTGGCTTCTTTGTAAGAATAAGGGAATCAAATAACTTTCTACATAAAAGTATGAAATAGAATAACAATTAAACAAAGTGTTGAACAAGGCTATGCTCTGTCCATTCAAAATGCTATGACCAAGCTAAGCAAGCAATTCTATTGAAACTTAAGGAATTTATCCAAAAAATTCAATTGCCTCATAAACAACTTCTATTTATTTGCAAACTAATCCTTTCTATTGAATCTGTTGGAGAAGCCTTGAGGAAACATCACTTAACCGTTCAGAGTTATTTGTGTATTTTGTAGTCACGAAGATGAAACCATCGACCATCTATTATAATTTCACTGGCAACTTGGAAAATCATATTCAATGGTACCCATGTCCATTCTAATTTCATTGGCAACTTGGAAAATAATATTAATTCTTTGCTTCAATTTTTTTAGTTACTCGTTCTAAAATTCATGTTTCATTGATTCCTCATTTTCTGGACTTTGTTATACAACCTTTAATTTTATAACCCATTTCATTTTATATGATTGATCTTTTTACAAAACTACCAGTTCAACGCAAATACCCGACAAAAGTTGGAACCACCACTTGATAATCCAAGAAAACAGAGAACTAGATTTATCGGGAGAGAGAAACATAAAAGCTGCAAAAGTTCATAACAACCTATGTATCCCTAAGACAATCTGCTACATGACATATTTCAGTAGTCCAACAGACCAATTTACATCAAAACCTGAACCAGCAATCCAATCATTTAAACTTGACCACGGATGCTTCACATGTAAAAACTTGCAATTCTCAGAGGCCATGGGGTATAAGGATATCATTATTATCATTTCAAGAATCTCTTCTTCACTTGAAAGAGCAAATCCCCTTGTAATCCTCACAGTGCTTAGAACTGGTGCATTATTCAATATGAAATTCATAAATGCAACACAATCTTCGTCGAACCGAAAGCAACCAAAAGTGAACTCCTTCAGGTGTGATGAAAGACACAGAGGAACACTAAGACTTGGCTCAGGAGGGGCCCTAGAAGTAAGCTGACCAGTTACCACACAAATATTGTTAGAGAACTAATAAATTGAAGAACAATTATTTCACACACAAGTCAAGAAAATATCTTCAAACCTGATTAATTACAAGATTTTGAAGCTTAGGGAAATTTCGGAGGCAGTTCACTATCGCTGTCCACCAATCACCAGAACATTCCAGGTGTGTCAAATTGTCAAATGTTGGAAAATTATCAGCATCAGGCGACCACATAGCATGCTTGCCACCAGGTGACCATATTTCCTGCATGAGGAAAGACCAACATATACCCAAAAAACAACAGTATATGAAATATTTGAAAGAAAAATGAAACAATATTACGTATACAAAGTCATTCATACCTGTAACCTTAGAAATGTAACATTAGACAAAGCTTTCACAGGCACTAGTGAGGGGGGAACAACAGCTGCGACCAAACGGTTAAGCTTTTTAATCTCTTGCATCGGACCATAATTGTTTGTGTCGTCCACATAACTCAGCACTAACATTTCAAGAAGTGCACATCCAGAAAGCAGCATTGCCAAGAAGTTTATATCTGGAAGTGTAACCATGTCTAGGTGTAGAGCTTTAAGAGAAGGCAAATTCACACTAGAAAGGGTACCGAAGGTTACCCCATAGAATTTTAAAACCCTAATGGTACTCCAATTTAAAATACTAGAGGGCAACTTATTGTTGAAGCTAGGTGGAATCCATATCTCAAGATGTTCAACTTTACTATTGATTAATGCATCAATCCAATTGTTAATCTTATCATTTGGCATGTCGAAAGTCCAACAATTGAGACCAAAGGTTTTGAGAAATTTCAAATCTCCTGAAATGAGGACATAATAAACAAACTGGATGAAAGCTTCACGACCGGAACGACCAGAAAAATATTTATCATGAATGACAAGTGTAGAAAAAGAGTGCCCAAGTGGCCTCCATCTCTTGGACAAGAAGCTTGCAGCAACAGCCTGCTTGGTTGGCAGAAAAGACAGAATATGAAGAAGCAACGAGTCTGGTAAGCTACTGAGCCTGTCACACATTATTAATTGGCTTCCACTTCAATGGCTATCCTACATTGATTATTGAACAATGTTAAGCTAATCTCCAAGGGAGTAACGATGAAAACAAGCATAGTTAAACTTGATCCTGTGGAGAAAATAATCAAACACCAAGTAATAAATTTTACTGTGCACTTGAAGCTATTTGGAAAACAATATGCAGAACAGTTCTTCATAGCACGCTATGGAAAATGATGGATATGCCTGAAGATTGGAGAAAATTATTCATTAAACAGTTTAGAGTAGTGATTTAAGCATCTTGTTTAACTGACTTAGAATGAAACAGTAAGCACACTCTGGACCCAATCATTGCATCTCTAAGCTTTGTATCCTTCTTTGTGCCCTTTATGCACACATCAAGCTCCTCATTCTCAACAGCTAACCCCCTACTTTATATTGTACCACATACGAAAAAGTTTGTTTACTAATGTTATTAACATATGTATCTTATCATTTTTAAAAAGTTTCGCTGACCTTCTTGACAAATAAATAGTTGGAACGGATGGAGAAATTGAGAGTTACCACTACCCAGGCAAAAGATTTTCTGATGTTTGTATAAATAAAGTAACATAAGCTTTAGAACCCAGACAAACGGTGTAAGACAAGGGCTTTTACTTTAATCATAAATATAAGACCGCAATCTACTTTGTCTCCCAAATTTATAATTTTAGAGTAGTTACAATGCACATAATTAGAAAGAGTATACTAGGCAAACTAACATAAAAATAACTAATTTAACTAACTTCTTAAAATCCACAAATTAGTTATCAATCTCTTATATTAAGCACTAGGAGGAGTAAAAAACTTCAAGTGCATACACATAATCACTTCCCATACAGAGACCAGCATTGGTTCGGTGATTTGGCAATGTAGAGCGGCTAAACATATTTCAAGAACACATGAAAGAAGCAATAAAGAAGTTGTATGCCTCATGAACCTGAAATTACTCGTAGAGACTCTGGCAAATGGTGAACATTTCCGAAAGTCGGATAAATGTGATAGTAGTACCAACAAAGGGCTGGCACAAGATAAATAAACCGATCACAAAATAAATCTACCGAAACTAAAATGATTATCATCTATCAAGAACGCAACGTAGGAATTCAAGAAGCATCAGTTCGTTGCTTTACACACGAGGAAGTAAAAGAATGGCAGTCGACGGCATTACCTGAGAAGGAGCTTCGATTTTCTTCACTTATTCGCTCTTTCCTGTTCGTCTCTTCCGAATCACTCTGTCTCCCAAGAATCTCCTGTCTCTGGTTCTCTCTTCAACACTCTCTGCCTCTTTGATTCCCTTCTTTTCGTCTCTGGGGCGCTGACATAAAACGGTATAACTGATTTTTGAAATAATCCCACCGAAAACGTGAATAGGTAGTTGAAATTTTACTTTCTACCTCTTCTTGTGAGCTCAAGACTTGAGAGGAATTTTTTTTTTTTGAGATTAAAAATATAGCAATTCATTGCATTTGTTTTTTGTTTTTTAATTTGAATTATGTATAATTTGTGAGGAGGATGAATATTTCATATCCGTGGGAATTAATATTTTCTTAAATATTACTTTCAAAATTAAATACGAATATTTTTATATATTTTAAAGAAGGGGTTTACACTTCTCATGTTGCATGAGAAGAAGAAGTTTCCTACACACATGAAATGGTGGGACCCCATATATATATAATGCTAATTGTATATATATGTGGGTCCCACCATTTCATGTGATGTGTTACATGAATACACTTCTCCTACAACATGAGAAGTGTTTTTCCCTTTAAAGAAAGGGAAAAAAATATTTCTCATGTTGTAGGAGAAATGTTATCTCATGTTACACACACATAAAATAGTGGGACCCACACATATATATAATTAGCATTATATGTATATGTGGGTCCTACTATTTCATGTGTGTGTGTAGAATTTTCTTTTCTCATGCAACATGAGAAAATTAAACCCCTTAAAGAAAAGGGATTGAAAAATCCTCCATTTTAAAATATCTTCCTCAAAGATATAAAAGATCTCAATTCTTGCAGAAATCTTTTATTTTACACATAGTTAAGTATTAATTGCACACGTTAATCATAGAATATACAAAGGTATAGAATACACACAGGTCCTTAAACAAATTGCAGCTACCTTTTAATATATGAATTATTGATTCTATAAATAAATAAATAAACTTAATTTAGGAGAAATGCTGTAGAATCTTAACTCATCAAAAACATTTTCCTCTCCAAATCCCTCATACCAGATAGCCTCAAAAAAGAATGAGCAGGAGATGGAAATGGATGAATTTCTTTTCCTTTCGAAGTCTTCATCGTAACAATGGTTCTCCTAACACCAGTTACTTACCCAAAACAGTTATTAATCACCCCACTATTGTAGAATAGAGGTAGTGTGACACAAATGTCTACCATAGTAAAATGAATTTTAACCCAACTTTCAAATAATAACCATGGTATTATATATATATAAAAAAATACTAACCATGGTAAAAAAAAATTGTTCAACTAACTATTTGAAAATAACACCATTGTTATAAGGAGTTTGTAACCCAAATAGAAGTCAACTATCGCAAGACTTGTGCTTGCACATCGAAAACATCTATCATGGTTATAAATGATTAAAACTATGTAAAATATTTATCTATGATAGAAAAAAGTGAAAGTAAGCCTTAAACCTATCATAGATAATAAAACCTTTTTAAGTTGATATACTATTTGAGTAGTCGACTTTTGAAGTTTTATGAAGTGTTTTTGAGAAAGAGTATTATATTAAATGTGAGTTTATTTTTAAGCTTGTGGTTGAATATTATATTCTGAGTTTTGAGTAACATAAGCTTTAGAACCCAGACAAACTGTAAGACAAGGGCTTTTACTAGTCAAATAGTAGATCCACTAAAACACATACCTAATTCTAGAAGCTCCCGGGCTTCTACCAGACTCTAAAGAGTAATAGTTTAATCAAAAGTACAGTATCAAATCACAGTATGAAAAGTAAGCTCTACTTTGGCAATAGACATCTATTCATTATATAATAAAAGATAGAGGTTTTGAAAGGATTGGCATAGTAATCAAGCCTTCAGCCTTCCCAATTGCACCATTATCGAAAACTATCATCTAAAGATGTTAAGAGCGATGGGGTGATAAAAACCTCAATGACAAAAGTTTCAACTTGCCATACATATTAAAATATACTCATGAAGTGTTAGGTGAAACATATATAAATTATATTTACAATCCAATATACATGAGTTTATCTTTTAAAAATAACTTTCTTGCACAAAAACTGATCATTTGAATCTATCCTAATAAAGGAATTGACACACAAGCCAAGGTGGCCTAATCACTTCTCTATGGAAACGCACGAGTCATGAAGAACTATCCCTTACCCTAGGGACAAAATGGATCCACAGGGTCTCTGTTCCTTCTAAGAGGGACAAAAGAGTAAACCACATGTGCACCAAAGGGTTGCCTTACCACATAATAGTACAGTGTGTACTCTCATCCATTCAAGATTTCAATCGGCCACATCAAAATACAATTTATGGATTATTTCATGGTTACTTATAGTCATGCTCTTGCAAAACAACAATCAAGGTAAAACTTTTTTTTTTTTTTTCAACACATCACATTTTCTTTTCAAATTCACAAATCCCACAACACAAATTTCTCTATTTAAGTGTGTATACATGAAACTCATAGTAAATGTTTTATCGCATCTCATTAACTCATGTTACAAAATCTCTCACAAACAACATATTAGCACATATAACAAATGAAAAGCGGTTATATCTCATTAAGTAAGGAAAAGTCTAGATGGGTGAAAGACAATATTTTGATCTTTGTTTTTTTTATTGCATCTCTTTCTTTACCTCAACATATTTTACATCTTTGAACCCCCATCACATACAATAAGAATTTATTCAAGGATGTCCTGTCTATCCTTTTTTTAAAAAAAAAAAAAAAGGAAAAAATGGTATATTTATATCAAGTTACATTATTATCCAAGGGATTGGGGGATTTTTTTTTTTTTTTTTTTTTTTTTTTGGGGGGGGGGGATACCTTCAAACCTATTAAAAACAACATTATCAATCATTTTACAAGATACGTGGTTAAATGGCCTTAATAAAGATTTGATATATGATTTAGTGATCTCTTTGGTTGAATCATCAAAAAGGAAAATTAATAATATATCGGTGAACATATAATATATTCAAAGCACACGTCTCTTATCGGGGTGACCAAAGAGTCTTTCAAGTTTGTGGTAGATAAGGTGAAGACAAGATTATCGAAGTGGAAAATTACTTCCCTGTCCTCAGCAGGTAGGTCCACTCTTATCTCTTCAGTCACTTCGGCCATCCCTGGATACGTCATGCAGACTTCCTTGCTCCCAATTAGCACATGTGAGACTTTGGATAGTTGTAACCGAAAATTCCTTTGGGGGAGCTCAGAGGAACAAAAGAAAGTGCCATTAGTTGCGTGGAATGCTGTTTGTAAATCCAAGGCACGAGGTGGCTTGGGACTTCGTCATGCTAAGCAACAAAACCAAGCATTTCTTATGAAAGTTGGGTGGAACTTATCAGTAAAAAAGGATGAGTTATGGGCCAAAGTCATCCGGAATAAGTATAATTGTGGGGATGATCTAATCCCTAAGATTGCTATGGGAAAGCGGGGATCCAACCTCTGGAGGGGAATAAAAAGCACGTGGAATCAGGTGAAGGAAGGGATGGAGATTATGACAAATGGAAGGGCATGGTGGAAGTGGACCAAAGATGGGCAATTCTCTGTTAAATCAGCTTATGAGTCTCTTTGTACTGATGAGGAGCCAGTTGATCCGTTATGGGCTAAAGTGTGGAAGATTAAGGTACCAGAGAGATGTAAGATGTTTGTTTGGCTTGTAGTGCATAAACGCTTGTTAACCAATGCCTCACGTCACAAGCGAGGTTTGAGCAATGATGCACGCTGCCCTGTGTGTGACGCGGAGCGAGAAACGTTGATACATCTGCTAAGAGATTGCCCTGGCACTCGGGAGCTTTGGCATCAACTTGTTCCTTCGAGGCTATGGCACAAATTCTGCAATATGGAGTTTGATCCTTGGATCCGCTGGAACCTCTGTTTCAATGGAAAGCAGAAGAGTGCAAAGGAATGGAAATAGACTTTTGTAATCACCTGTTGGTGGTTATGGCGTAGGCGCAACACACAAGTGTTTGAGGGATCGAAGGTCTCAAACCATACTGTGCATACTCGTATTACTGCTCTCATGAACGGTCTGCGTGGCACTCAATGTAGGGTTCGTACAGGTCCTGCTGTGGGGGCCGACGGAGTGGCGCATGGGGAGAAGTGGCAGTCCCCACCAACAGGGTGGGTTATGGTTAACACCGACGGGGCGTTCTCGCGGTTCACGGCTGGAGTTGCAAGTGGTGGTGTGCTTAGAGACAAGCAAAGTAATTTTCTACGGGGCTTTATGTTCAAAGGGGAAAAAGGTGACGGTTTATCGCAGAGCGTGGGGATGTCTCCATGGGCTCGGGATGGCTTGGGACATGGGATGCGGAAAGTCATTCTCGAAACTAATTCGGTGTGGAGCTGATAAGAAATGAGGCCAACGAGACTCATGCTGATCGCTTACTCATTGAGGCCATTAAAGGTGTGGTGGACAGGGACTGGACTATTGAAGTGCAACACGTGCGACGTTGGGCAAACGGAGCTGCAGATCACCTGGCTAAAGCAAGCCTCTCCGCTTTCCCCGGCTTTCACATGATTCTGAGTGCAGATGGGGAGCTTAAGGGAGTTCTTGGGAAGGATAAGCGTTAGTTTTATGCAAGGATTCATATTGCTATAAAAAAAAAAAAGCACACGTCTCTTATCGATTCTAATTTCAATGGCAACTTTGATAATGATGTTAATTCATTGCTTTGACTTTTTCCCCAATTACCTTATAAAATTCATGTTTCATTAATTCCAGTTCCTTGGACAATGTTATACAACTAAAAGTTGTATAACTTTTTTCATTTTATATGATTGACTTTTTACAAAAATACAAGTTCAACGCAAATATATATGACAAAAGTTGAAACCACCATTTAACAATCCAAGAAAACACTGAAAAGCAACCTAAGAGTGCATAAGTTCATAACAATCTAATGTGTAGCGAAAACAAAAGCTGCAGCATGACATTTTTCAGTAGTCCAACAACATCACATAAAAACCAGTAATTCTCCTTTTTAGATAAACGATTCGTCAATCCACTTGAAATCTTGATAGTCCTCAAAACTCATGCATTATTCAATACAAAGTTCATAAATTCTTCATTTGTCGAGAGATCCATCTTTTTTTTTTTTTTTTTTTTTTTTTTTTTGGTCAAGAGCGGAGATCCAGCTGAAACCACCAAAAGTGAAGGAAACGGAGGAACATCAAGTATAGGTTGAGGAGGAGAGGAAGAAAACAGCTGACCACACACAAATATGGTTAGAGAACAACTATTTCACACACAAGCACTACTACAAAAAAGCTAAAAAAAGACCTAAATAAGACCCAATTAACGTCTCTTTTCTGAGGGACATCTTGGAGCGGGTTATTGATTTTTAGACTTTTGGCGTCCTAAAGATGGAGTGAAGGTCGACTTGAAGAAAGAATATGAGGTGGAGTACATGGAGTTGGAAGCACTGATCGATTTGCACGGCGCGGTGGAGGTGGAGACGCAGGAGACGCCTGCAAAAAGGGAAATGGCAAGGCCATATTTGGGGAAGGAGGCGGAGATGTGAAGTGCGCCGCGAGAGGGAAATGACGAAGGGTTTCTATCGCACGGGTGAGGAGTGTGGTGGATCCAGTGGTCATTTGGGTTAAAATATGAATATTGGCGACTGAAATTACATTTAGGACGCCACTTGTCGAAAATTGGTGACCTGAAAATAAAGCAATATTACCTGAAAATAATTGGCAAGTAATTATTTGTCAGATTTTAGGCGTCTTGAAATATATTTAGGACACCAAAAATGAATTTTATTTCAAAAAAATTAAATATCATGGCACAAACAAAAAATTCTCCCATATTACCCTGGAGCCAAATTATTTGATGATTTTAGGCGTCTTGAAACAATATTAGGACGCCAAAAATGAATTTGATTCAAAAAAAAAAAATTAAATACCATGGCGCCAAACAAAAAATTCTCATATTTCCTATGGCGGGAAGCAATTAAAGCGTCCTCAAACAATGTTAAAACGCAAAAAAATCAATTTTAGAAGTCCTAAAATTCTATTCAGGAAGTTGAAGGCTCATTTTCCTTTTATATAATTACAATAATGCCTTGCCTTCATTTTTTACTACCCGTTTCTTAATTAGGATTTTTTAGGGTAGTAATATCCAATTTTTGTAGTAGTGAAATCAAGATAAAATCTTCAAACCGATAAACAACAAGATTTTGAAGCTTAGGGAAATTATGGAGACAGGTTCACTAGCTTGGTCACTCAAATGACATAACATTCCAAGCATGTCAAATTGTCAAATGTTGGCACATTATCGATCGAGCCACCATAAAGGAGAGTCGCGGCAGGGTGACCACCACATTACTGCGTGAGGAAGGACCGGCATAGACCCAAAAAAGATTATGAATGAAGTCTTTGAAAGAAAATGAAACAGTTTATGCATACAATGTCATTCATACCCTTAAGCTTAGAAATGTGACATTAGACAGCTTTCACAGGCACTAGATTGGGCAGAACAACGACTGTGACAAAATGGTTAAGCTTTAATTTCCAATCTCATGCATCGGACCATCATTGTTCATCGCCAAATTAGTCAACACTAACTGTTCAATAAGTGGACATCTAGAAAGCAGCATTGCCAGGTAGTTTAGGTCTCCAAGTCTAACCATGCTAATATGTAGAACTTTAAGGGAAGGAAAATTCACACTAGAAAGGTTACTAAAGGTTACGAACTTGAATTTTAAAACCCTAATGGTACTAGCTAGAGTTGAACACTAGAGGCAAACTTATTGTTAAAGCAACTGGAAATCATATCTCAAGATGCTCAACTTTACTATGGATTAATGCATCAATACAAATTTTAATCTTATTTGCAAACTAATTATAAAATTATGGACCATCTCTTCGCTATTACGCACTTGCCATTTATATACATGCTATTTGATTTGGTGCGATATCTCTCCATTCTACGATATTTGTTTAGAAGGCATTCATCCGTAGCTTCTTAAAACGTTGCATCATCTATTTTTCTACAGTTAACAATGTTAAAGGATATCTTCTCACCAAACATCATCTAGATGGGTAAAACGACAATATTTTGATCCTTTTTTTTAATATAAGTTAAGGAGTAATTTGGCCAACAAACTATTACCTCAAGAATGCCCGGCACCAAATAACTTTTAGTGGACCAAAAATACCAAAAAACTTTTAAAAATGTGCGAGTCAACACAAAAATGGAGTAAAACTTATTTGTGCTAGACGCTCTGGAGCAAAACTTTTTTGTGTCTTTGGGTGTTGTTGAAAATTTCACACCATCGCTCGGGTGATCACCGGTTCATTCGAGTGATCTTAAGCATATCACTCGAGTGCAAAACCATCACTCGAATGATCGGCTTCAACTTTCAAGTACCCTTGCGAGTTACTCGTAAAATTCGTGAGTAACGCGATTCACTTGAGTGGCAAAAGCTATCACTTGAGAAATCAACTTCCAAATCTAAAAAATGGTGCAAGTCACTTGCAAGTTTCGTGAGTTAAAACCATCATTCGAATGATAACTTACTCACTCAAGTGGGAAGTTATAACTTTCGAAAAAAATTGTGAGTGACTTGCAAAACTCCTGTGAGTGATCACTGTCACTCAAGTGATCGCTTATTCACTCGAATGATGTAAATCATCTTTCAAGTGATCAACTTCAACTCTCATAATATTAACGACTGCCTTTCAGAACACAGGTAGTTTGCCACATAAAGGTCAACTTCCTGTGAGCATAAATTTTGGAATATAACTTCAAATTTGACAAATGACTATGCCCAGAAAACTTTATAAGTCTTCTTTCCAATGCAATAAGAATCAGCTCCAAATTCATTATATTCTGAAAGTTTCGATCACATTCATAACTTGAGTTACTTCATGTTCCACTTGAGTTTATAGTGCATCACTTGTAGAACATGGTTGAAATCACTCGAGTGATGCCTAAGAGTGATGTCTTGTAGCTGAAAAATCACTATTCATGGTGAAGCTTGAAATGACTCGGTTTAACTCTAGATTAAGTCATTCCAACTTCTATTTGGTCATAGAAACTTCCAATATCAAGTCTATGAACTTGAATATTGATATTCCCGTTATATTTTGCAAGTTCTTCTTTCTTTAATCTCTTATTTCACGTTGCCGGGTGTCGGCTTTCTCGATCAAAATCTTACGCAAGTAGTGTGGCAAAATCGAAATAGTTTGTTATCGATATAATGGAAATTAAATTTTGATTACATAATATCAGTATTCCAAGGGTTCATACCCTTTTACATTCATTTACAGATAGTGAAAATTAGAAATAACATTAATCATTGTCGACCCTCGGTTCTTCATTTGTCACTTCACTTGGGCCATCTTCAAGCAACACTCCCTTCTTAAGCCTTGTGAAGCACTTCTCCCCTATGTTCACTTGTCTATTGGTTGGTAGCAAAGGGTGAGATTATGAGGAATCCCAAAGAGCGAGACAATATCAAACAATGCATGCAAGATAAATGTTAGTGTATGATATAATTGTCTTGCACAAGCTTATATGTTAACATAATGACATTTCTGCATGCTCAATACGTCAAACATATATACATACAAACATATATGCTCAATAACATAATCATAAACAGAGTTTCAATCATTCAAGTATCCTAAACATAACAAGAAAGTATAGCAATCAAACATATATACATACAAGCAATAATATCAAATACATGCAAGTATAATAAGCCTACTACCATTAAAGATTACATTGTCTTTACTCGAGTTCCTCTTTACACAACCTTTGGAGTTGCTTGAATATCCTTCATTCTCCTTATGTCCCTAATGATATATCCATAACTTTAGAACCAGGAAAAATGAATGTTTATTTTTCCTTTTAAACCCTTATTTTATTAGGGTTTAATTAAGTAACTTAAACTTGTTACTTTTAGCCTTTATCTTTGACTATCCTTAAAAGTCCAGCAATTTCAATTATTTTTAATTAATTTCAATAAAATCATTTTAATGTGCTTCCAACTCAAACGTGCTCTCTAGTCAGTACCCATTCATGGAAAAATAGTCTCAAAGGTCATAGCACACCATAATGATCCCAATTTACAATTTTGCCCTTACTATCCAGTTAAGCTTCCAAAAACAAATGACTTATTTTTAAAAATTCATATCTGGAGTTCTAGGTGTCCAATTTAGGTAGTTCAAAATTATATAAACTCCTTATTAAGTCTAGCTGTTGGGAAAATTGGTTCTAGAATTTAATCCATTGTCCTCAATTTCCAAAAACGTCCAGACTGTCCAAATTGGTTTCTAGAACTCGGGGTCATTTTGTATAATTTATTGCTCTCTGACCAGAGCTTAGAAAAATACAAAATACCCACCATTTTAAAGATATATATGTCCTCTATCTTTTGGAATATTTTCATAATTTTGTAATAACATTTACGTAATGAAACCATACTACAAGCTTACTAGTTTCAATGCCTCAAAATTGGTAAATTTGACTCTTCTTTCAGCTCGTTATTTTATGTGTAAAAATACCTTTAAAAATTCATTCAAAATCTTATGCCCACACAAATATTCTTAAGGAGCATGATGGTGGTATCGTATTTTCCAGATTCCAACGTTTCCTTTGAGTGTATCACAGATTTCTAGATCTAGATTTCAAACTTTAAGTTTCAAAATCTTAAGAGAGATTCTTACCTCCAATGCTTGTTCTTGACCTTGCGAGCACCTTCACTTCTTCAAACCCTTTAATCTGACTTTAAATCCACATGCATGTGAGTTTACAATCATTCAAAGTGACATGCATGGCAAGAACATCTAAGATACCAAGCTAGAGTTCAAGTTCCTTACCTTGAACTTCTTGTGGTTCTTCTTCTTCCTTCCACTACAAAAAAAAAACCTCGGATTACCCATGGAATTATCGACGCAAAAAATTCGTTGGAAATTACCCACGGAAATTCCATGGGTAATAATTACAGATGGAAAATTTCCGTCGCTAAAAAAGCCATGGGTAAAATTTTGGTAATTACCTATGGCTATTTTTTTTTAAGGGAAATTTTTGTGGGTAATTTTAATTACCAAGAAATTACCCACGGAATTCTATGGGTAATTTCCGTACAGAATTTTTCTGAGTTTTTTGTCGGTCATTAGTGGGTAATCCGAGGTTTTTTTGTAGTGTGCCAAAGTGCGGCTTCTAGTTCCTAGCGGATCAAAGAATCTTTCCTTCTTTTCGTATAGGGCAAAGGGAAGCGGTATAGAAAGTGAAACATTCTTTCTTTTCGTTCGGAAAGGTGTGAACGAGGGCCGATCAAGTGGTCGTCCTTCTTCTTTGTGGCTCTTCTTCTTTGAGTGAGATGATGATGATAACCATGGAAGAGGAGGATTATTGACAAATTGAAGGAGAGGGGTTCATGGTGAAGTTGAGAGGGAGGAGGCCCGGTTGAAGTTGGAAGGAGGGGATGGTTGGGTGTTTGAAGAGAAGAGGAAGAGAGGAAATGTTTGAAGTTGCGGGAGGAGCCGACGTAAAAAAAAAAAAAAGAGAGAGAGAGAGAGAGAGAGAAGGGAAGAGAGTATATATAGAATAGATTTTTAGTGTTAAAGTATGTAAGGTGTTATTGGGTATGCATGACATGTGTCTTTGTGCATGTGTGTGAGTGTTGGCTTGTGCATATGGCACCATGTGTCCTTGGTATGTGTGTATGTGTTGTCTTGTCGCATTACGTTTTCGAGAAACTATTGTATGTGTAAATTTTCGGTGTTCGTTTTCTCAATTTGCATATTGTGTGTTCGGGTTTTGTTGTTGTCGAATTTGCGTGTTTGCCTCAATTTACACGGCGTACTCGGGAATTCTTACTCAGGTTTTTACTCGAGATTGCGACATGAATATCGAGACCTGACAAATGATGCCACATGTTGATGTTTTCTCAAAAACACAGGGCATACCGACTAACTTGGAAACGCCCAAATACTTACTTATACCCGGCCTATTTTGCTAAAGCGGGTATCCTATACCTCGGGACATAGTTGGGTGGCTCCTTTTTCGAATCGGATTAACATCGTACAAGTGCTCGGTGCCTTTTTCTGACACTTTAATTCCTCGGCTTATACATACTATGTCCATGACCCATATAGCCGAGTTATTTAGTCCTGAGAGCCTTCATATCTCTCGATATTCTTGGGATTCTTTCCGAATTAGGCTTAGCCGTTTACCTATCTTAGGCTTATTTTCAATTCTGAGGGCCTAAAATTCAGGATGTTGCACTTCTTTTGATCACTCTACAATTTAAAATGGACTAAACTACATTAAACACAGCAGTTAGTCAATCTAGAGATAAATATATTAAGCAAATGTTTTGCTTTTAATATTTGACATCATCAAAACTAATTATATCTAACAAATATCACTTTTATCATTTCAAGACTCGTCACTTGAAATAGTATGTTCACTTGTAATCTTGACAGTGCTCAGAACTCTTGCATTATTCAATACAAATTTCATAAATGCAACATGATCTTCATATAACCTGAAGCCACTAAAAGTGAACTCCTTCAGTTGTGATAAAGGCACGAAGGAATATTAAGTATTGGTTCAAGAGGGGACCTAGAATAAAGCTGACCACACAAAAATGTAGTTAGTAGAGAACTAATAATTGAAGAAAAACTATTTCACACACAAATCAAGATAAAATCTTCAAACCTTAAAAATTAGAAGATCCTGAAGTTTAGGGAAAATTATGGAGAAAATTCAGTGGACTAGGAAAACATTCCAGTGTGTCAAATTATCAAATGTTGGAATATTATCAGCATCAGGCAACCACATAGTATGCCTGGAACCGTGGTGACCATATTGACTGCATGAGCAAATGAAACAATTTTGTTCCCCCTACTTATGAAAACAAATTTAGTGACATAAGCTTTAGTGCTCAGACAAAACAAACGTGCTACAAAAAATTTTTTTATGTGTATACACATACTCATTTCCCATACAGAGACCAGCATTCGTTCAGTGATTTTGCAATGTAGAGCGACTAAAGTCAGATAACATATTTGAAAAAAACATGATAGAAGCAATAAAGAAGTTTTGTGGCTCATGAACCTGAAATGGCTCCCAGAGACTCAGGCAAATCGTAAACAACTCCAAAATTTAGACAAATTTGATACTAGTACAAGCATAGGGCTGGCACAAGATAAATAAACTGAGCACAGAATAAATCTATTGAAACTGAAACAATTACCATAAATCAAGAACACAGCCTTGGAATTCCATGTACTACTATGAGGCATCCAGTCGTTGCTATAAACATGAGGAACTACAAGAATCGAAATCGACGACACTAGCTAAGGAAGAGTTTCGATTTTCTTCTCTAGTGCTCTCTTTATCATTCCCTGCCTTTCCGACTCTTCATCTCTCGGGCGCTGTGGCAAAAAACGTAAAACCTGATTTTAAAATAAGCCAGGGGAAAGGACTTTTTTGTGAGCTTAAAAGGACATCCCGGGTTCAGATTTGTTCTATTTTTATTTTTGAAAAAAAAAAAACTCGCAATTCATTGCATTTTTTAGTTATATATAATTTTTTGAGAAAAATGAATACTCCGTGCAATTGTGAATTAATATTTTTGCCAGCGTGAATTAATAGTGTTTTAAGTATTACTTTAAAGATTATATGTGAGTCAAATATTCATAATTAAATTATATTATTTGAATCACGATTGGGTTAACTCCGGTTCAATTATAGTTGCATTACTAAACCTTAACCATTACCTTAAGCTTAAAATTGGTGAGATTTGAAGTACCTTGTAATATTCCCTCCAAGGTGGATTCACTTTTTGAAAGAACTGTTCAAGGAACAAACGATCCCTTTTTGTTCCCAGTTGATTTCCAGACATACTCCTCTCGTTTGTCATGTTTCATATTATATATATCTCTTCTCATAATTAAAAAGCAATATTTAATCAAAAATTTTCTTATTTTATTTTTGGAGTGATTTAGTAGTTATTATTATAATGTTAAATAATGGATAATTTTGATTAAAAAATTCAATTTTTTTACATTTTCAAATAATTTGAGCATAACAATTAAGGAAAGAAATACGGCCCTTGACATGTTTTAACATATTAAAATATGCCAATGATGCTTTTTGGGTATACTCAAGGCATATAGTGTTTACTGTTTAGACATCTTGCCACTAATGTATATATCACGCCTATTCAGTCAAAACTAAATTTAACATATTTCTATCATTAACAATAATATTTAAAGACAAATATAAGAAATAGAGGAGTAGCATCAACATTAATATATTAATCAATTAAATTAACAATTTTTAGAAAAATTGTTGAACATTTCTCCATTCTAAAATTTATTGCTCAAAAGGTACTTATAAGAACACATATTCTTGAGCGAGTACAACACCTCACCTGTGTATGAATGTTTTTCAGTTTTTCGCATAACTGAAGATTCGTTGCACATATCAAACCCCTTAAAAGAATGAGTTAGAGATGTAACTGGGTGATATATATATTTTTTTCCCCCTTTCAAAGTCTCCCAAATGGTTCTCCTAGTATTAGTTACTTACCGAAAACAATTATTAATCACCTACTAAGGTAGAAGAGGAAAATGTAACACAAAGATCTATACTTTAGAAAAAAATTTCAACCCAACTTTTAAATGCTAACTACAGTTAAAAAAAAAAGGAAAATAATTAACCATTTGAAAATGGCACATTTTTCAAAAAACATAGTATGGTTTAGTGGTCGGCATGTGGAGTGAAGTGAAGGCGCAGGGAGGTGGAAAAGGGAAGATACATTGGCATCTGTCTCTTAGATTGTAGGGGAAACGCAACTGCTATGAAATTTGTCATCTTTTCTTTCTCTATTTGATTAGCTCTGAAAATGTTTGCCTCAGATTTCCAGCCGGGTTTGGACTAACGTAGGTTCACTGTTTGTGTGTTTGTGAGTCCCAGTCAGCTTCCATGTCAGCAATTTCGGTCAAACTAGCAGTCAGCATTTTGCATTTAACACTCACTGTGACTTTTGCACCTATTTTATCCACATGTATATTTTTATATCTAAAAAAAGCATATGGTGTTGGCGCTCTTGAAGGCAAAGCACATGTGCATTTTTGCACCTTTACCTATGAATTTTCTAAGTTCAAGGAAAATTCTTGGGAAAAATATAAAACGTGAGGTCCCAAGGAAGAGAAAAAATATCAAAGATATTAATTACGGAATCAAATATTAAAAATCTCGTTGTCAAAATAGCTTTTCATGTTGGTAAAATGGCTTTTTCTGTTGTTAAAATTTCCCTATAAAAAATATTGTTGCCAAAATGACTTTTCATGCATCAAAATGGCTTTTCCAGGTTGCAATAAATTTTCCAGGTTTATAAAATTCTACATCTTTGGATAAAAAATTCATAAATTTTTTTGAAAAAAGGAAAAGTCATTTTGATAAAATGAAAAAAGCCATTTTGACAACAATATTTTCATAAGGAAATTTTAACTGACGGAAAACCATTTTAACAACATAAAAAGTCATTTTGATAATGGGGCTTTTTTGATATTGGAATTTATAATTAATGAAAGGGTATTTAGGATTGGGATTTTTTTGTTATTTTTTCTCTTCTTTAGAACGTCACTAATATTTTCCCAAAATTCTTTATCAAGGTATACCTAATCTTTTTGCAAAAGATTTAAGTTTTGAATTCTCCAACAATAAATACCGCTAGTGACCATGTGATTCTTAAATGGTTAAACAATTCTGATAAAATACCTATATTAAAATGTAATAGGACTTACAAGAGACATGCATATGTCATTTTCAAAATCACGATAATATCTTGAATAGTATTTCCTTTAATATAAAAATACATGCTTGTAAAAAAATGTCATAAATTCCTATCGGCTTCCACTCGAGTTTTCAATTCTTAACTCTAAAAGAAAAATTCATTCGGACGATTTAAATTTCAATGTTAAATACATTAAAGAATTGGGAAATAACTAAGTAAGTTTGATCAATTGTGGAAATTATTATGATAGGACGATTTCATGCAGAAAAGATATTTAAGCCACAAATTGAACAATAAGGAGAATTGGACAAATTGGCCTAAAACATCAAAATAGGGCTGCCAAAAATAAAAGACATTACTTGGCTTCTCGTAAGAATAACGGAATAAAATAACTTCCTTAATTCATAAAAGTATGAAATAGAATAATAATTAAAGCAGTGTTGAGGGGTTATACTTTGTCCATTTAAAATGCTATGACCAAGCGGCAATTCTATTGAAACTTAGGAATTTATCAAAATTCTATTGCCTTATAAACAACTCCTATTTACTTGCAAACTAATCCTTTCTATTCGATCTATTGAAGTCTTGAGGAAACATCATTAAATGTTTAGTCTGTTGAGTTTTTGTAGTAACATGTGAAAATGATATTCAATGGTGTCTGTCCATTCTAATTTCATTGACAACTTGGAAAATGATATTAATTCTTTGTTTCAATTTTTCCTTTACTCATTATAAAATTCATGATCCATTGATTCCTCATTTCCTGGACTTTGTTATACAACCCTTTAATTTTATATAATTGATCTCTTTACAAAACTACCGGTTCAACGCAAATACGATAAAAGATAGAACCACCACTTGATAATCCAAGAAACAGAGAAGCAGATCTATCGAGAGAGAGAAACCTAAAAGCTGCAAAGTTCATAACAATCTAATGTGTCCTAAGACAATCTGCTACATGACAGTTTTCAGTAGTCCAACAGACTTACCCACATCAAAACCTGAACCAGCAATCCAATCATTTAAACTTGACCATGGATGCTTCACATGTAAAAAACTTGCAATTCTCAGAGGCCTTGGGGTATAAGGATATCACTTTTATCATTTCAAGAATCTGTTCTTCACTTGAACGACCAATTCCCATTGTAATCTTGACGGTGCTCAGAACTTCTGCCTTAGCCAATATGTATTTCATTAATGCAACAGCATGAGCTTCTTTTAACCAATAGGCACCAAAAGTGAACTCCTTCAGGTTTGATTCAAGACACAGAGGAACATTAAGAATGGGCTGGGGAGGGGCCCTAGAAAAAAAGCTGACAAGTGACCACACAAATATAGTTAGAGAACTAATAAATTGAAAGAACAATTATTTCACACACAAGTCAAGAAAATATCTTCAAACCTGCAAAATTACAAGATTTTGAAGCTTAGGGAAATTTCGGAGGCAGTTCACTATCGCAGTCCACGAACCACCAACACATTCCAGGTGGGTCAAATTGTCAAATGTTGGAAAATTATCAGCATCAGGCGACCACATAGCATGCTTGCCACCGGGTAACCATATTTCCTATGCATGAGGAAAGACCAACATATAGCCAAAAAGAACAACAGTGTATGAAATATTTGGAAAAAAAAAAAAACAAACAAGAAAAAAGAAAGAAACAATTTATCTATACAATGTCATTCATACCTGTAACCTTAGAAATGTAACATTAGACAAAGCTTTCACAGGCACTAGAGAGGGGGGAACATCAGTTGCGACCAAACGGTTAAGCCTTTTAATCTCTAGCATCGGACCATAATGGTTTTCGTCCAATTCAGTCAGCACTAACATCTCAAGAAGTGCACATCCAGAAAGGAGCATTGGCAAGAAGTTTATATCTGGAAGTCTAACCATGTCTAGATCTAGAACTTTAACAGAAGGCAAATTCACACTAGAAAGTACTAAAAGGTTACCTTTGAATTTTAAAACCCTAATGGTACTCCAATTTAAAATACTAGAGGGTAACTCAATTTGAAATGCACGTGCAATGCTTATCTCAAGATGCTCAACTTTACTATTGTTAATACATCAATCCAATTGTTAATCTTATCATTTGACACGTTCAACGCCAACAATTGAGACCAAAGTGTTTGAGAAATTCCAAATGCCAACAATTGAGACCAAAGTTTTTGAGAAATTCCCAATCTACTGAAATGAGGACAAAATCAACAAACTGGATGAAAACTTCACCACCAGGAATATGTCTATCATGAATGTCAGGAAAATGTCTATCATGAATGTCAAGAGTCGAAAAATAGTGCACAAGTGGCCTCCATTGCTTGGACAAGAAGCTTGCAGCAACAGCCTCCTTGGTTGGAAGAAAAGACAGAATATGAAGAAGCAACGAGTCTGGTAAGCTGCTGAGCCTGTCACACATTATTAATTGGCTTCCACTTCAATGGCTCTCCTACATTGGTTATTTAACATTGTTAAGCCAATCTCAAGGGAGTAATGATGAAAACAAACCTAGTTAAACTTGATCCTGTGGAGAAAATAATGAAACACCAAGTAATAAATTTTACTGTGCACTTGAAGCTATTTGGAAAACAATATGCAGAACAGTTCTTCATAGCACGCTATGGAAAATGATGGATATGCCTGAAGATTGGGAAAACTATTCATTAAACAGTTAAGAGTAGTGATTTAAGCATTTTTGTTTAACTGACTTAGAATGAAAAATCACACTCTGGCCCCAATCATTTCATCCCTAAGCTTTGTATCCTTCTTTATGCCCTTTATGCACACATCAAGCTCCTCATTCTCAGCAGCTAACTCCCTACTTTATATTGTACCACATACAAATAAGTTTGTTTGCTAATGATATTAACATATGTATCTTATCATTTTTAAAAAGTTTGGCTGACTTTCTTGACAAATAAATAGTTGGAACGGATGGAAAAATTGAGATTTACCACTACTTGGGCAAATGATTTTCTGATGTTTGTTTATTAAGCGTCAGAAGAGGTAAAACGTTTCAAGTGCATACATAATCATCCCATACAGAGAGACCAGAGTTGGTTCGGTTATATGGTAATGTAGAGCGGCTAAACCTATTGAAGAAAACATGAAAGAAGCAATATAGAAGTTGTATGCCTCATGAACCTGAATTACTCGTAAGACTCAGGCAAATCGTAAATATTTCCGGGATTCAGATAAATTTGATAGTAGTACCAGCAAAGGGCCGGCACAAGATAGATAAACCGATCACAAAATAAATCTATTGAAACTAAAATGATTATCATCAATCAAGAACGCAACATAGGAATTCAAGAAGCATCAGTTCGTTGCTTTACACACGAGGAAGTAAAAGAATGGCAATCGATGCAATCAATAGCCCCCGTACTGGTCTTCTTCAGCAGCTACGGGTAAAGAAAGAAGCGGCATCTTTGATTGCTACCTTTCACAAAGGACTCTAAGCTATCACTGAATTAAAGGACTAAAGACAGCAGCCTCTGTTTTTTTGTTTTGGCGATAATCACTTCGCGGAGGAGTGAATCAGGGTAGCCATATGTTTTAGGTGGGTTTTTTTTTGAAAGAGTGCCCTTTCCCCAGCCTCCAATCAGGTCAAAACAGAGGACTAACCTCACTAGAATTCAAAGAGTGCCCTTTCGGTTTTCTTCACTGATTCGCTATTTCCTGTTCAGCTCTTCCGAATCACTCCGTCTCCACAGAATCTTGCGTCTCTGGTTCTCTCTCTTCATCACTCTCTGCTTCTTTGATTCCCTTCTTTTCGTCTCTCTGGCGCTGACATAAAACCGTATAACCGAATTTTGAAATAATCACCCAAAACGAATAGGCAGTTGAAATTTTACTTTCTACCTCAGCTTGTGAGCTTGAGACTTCGGAGGAATTTGTTTTGAGATTAAAAAAATAGCAATTCATTGCATTGCATTTCTTTTTTTTTTTTTTTTTTTTTTTGAATTATATATAATTTGTGAGGAGGATGAATATTTCATATCCGTGGGAATTAATATTTTCTTAAATACTACTTTCAAAATTAGATACGAATATATATATATATATATATATATATTAGAAAAATGGTTGAAAAAATCCTCCATTTTAAAATGTCTTCCTCAAAGATATAAAAGATCTCAATTTTTGAACGGTGAACAAATATTTTTTATTTTACACATAATTAAATATTCATTGTACACAATTCAAGAAGAATTGCACACGATTAAACATAGAATATACACAGGTCCTTAAACAAATTGCAGCTACTTTTTAATATGTGAATTGTTAATTCTATAAAACAAATAATTTTAGGAGAAATGCTGTAGAATCCTATCTCATAAAAAAAAAAAAAAAAGAGAGAGAGAGAAAAATTTCTTCTCCAAATCCCTTGTAATGATTACATAATCAAGTGTATTGCGATTTATTGTGATACGATTTATAGGAATCCACGATTTGTAGGTATTAGGAATAATCTTCATTAATAGTCATTATTAGTCATTATAATCAATTGTATTCTGATTTATTGTATTCTGATTTATAGGAATCCCTGATTTGTAGGGATTAGGAATAATCTTCATTAATAGTCATTATTAGTCATTATGAGCCATTACTATTGAGGCTCTCTTATCTTCTATATATATGTAATGTTTGTATATAAAATATAGGACACAATATTCATTCTTTCTAGCCTCTAAAAAGAATGAGATGGAGATGAAAATGGATGAATTTCTATGTCTTTGGAAGTCAATATTGTTACAATGGTTTTCCTAATACCAGTTACTTACCCAAAACAGTTATTAATCACCCTACTATTGTAGAATAGAGGTAGTGTGACACAAATGTCACCATAGCCAAAAAGAATTTTAACCAAACTTTCAAATACTTACCATAGTAGAAAAATTGCTTAACTAACCATTTAAAAATGTCACCATTTTTATAAAGAGTTTGTAACCGAAATAGAAGTCAACTATCGCAGGAAAGACTTGTGCTTGCACATTGAAAAACATCTATCATAGTTAATAAAACCTTTATGTTGATCGCATAATAATCCATATTGAAAAAATGGTACAACATCACATATATCACCAATTTCAAACATCATTTGAGCCTTAGACTTTATCAAAACTTAGAATATAATATTCAACCACAAGCTTAAAAATAAACTCACATGTAAATAATACTCTTTCTTAAAAACACTTCATAAAACTTCAAAAGTTGACTAGTCAACTAGTCAATCCTAAAACACATGCCTAATTCTAGAGGCTTCTACCAGCAGCTTAAACAAGGGCAATTTAATCAAAAGTACGTATCACATTACGGTATGTAAAGTGAGCTCTACTTTGACAATATACATCTATTCATTAGATAATAAAAGATGAAGGCTTTAAAAAGATTGACATAATAATCAAGCCTCTGTAGCCTTCCCAATTGCACTATTGCAAAAAACTAACATCTAAAGATGTTAAGAGCCACAAGGTGAGACAAAACCTCAATAACTAAAGTTTCAACTTGTCATACATATTAGAAAGTAATCATTAATTAGTTGTTAACTAAACAATTATAAATTATATTTACAATCCAATATTCATGATTTTATCTTTTAAAAATAACTTTCTTACACAAAAACTTATCAATGGAGTCTCTC